>JAPYYV010006226.1:0-14535 GCA_030522625.1 Copidosoma aretas | reverse complement strand
CGGAATCACTTTTAGTGATATTGACAAGGAATAGTCAGGCATGTACAGGCCATGTTTCTAACCAAGGCTGTACTTCATCACTTATCTTTAAAATTAGTTAGAAAAAAAATACTTGACCAAAATACATTCTGAAAATACCTTTTTTCTTATTTTCGTTTGTTCTTTATTGCTCTTTCCGGTCAGCACTCAATTATGAGACACGGTGTATATGGTCGGCTATTATACTGAAGGTACTCTATAAGATTTGGTTATTTGTTACAACGCGAGCGAGCGAAGCTCGCGAGAGAGCCTTTTACTGCCCGTAGTGTATCAATTTTATATATTTACATTAATTAAATAATATTAATATAATGCAGTTTATATTATTATTTGATACCATACACATGCTTAACGGCATTCATCAGGTGACTAGTTCAATGAGCAATTTTATGGATACTGAGCTATATAAAATTCACAACCGCACTACGTACGTCCAACTAGTTCAATAACGACGTACAAATTTTAATTACTTGCCTATATCAATATTTATTTCTCAGTACGTACTTGGCAACCTAAAAGACCGTTCATGACGTATTTTTGTTCTAAATGTAGAATTTTAATATCGTTTGGCCACCATATTGGATCCACCATATTGAATTTCGCTAATTTTATGACAGATTCGTAATCAGCGACCCAGAAAACCCCTTCTTACGTATTTTCGTCCTAAATACAGAATTCAAATATTATTGGCCGCCATATTGGATCTGCCATATTGAATTTTGCAAATTTTATTACGGATTTGTAATAAGCGACCCCAAAAATCCTCCATAATGTTTTTTTGTTACAAATACAAAATTTACATGTTTTTTGCTCGCCATATTGGATCCGCCACTTTGAATTAAAAAAAAATTGCAGTTAGGCGTGATAGTATATGCTGTTTTATGTACTCACTAAATTTGGTGTCAATCTTAAAAAAAACTAAGCAGAGGCTGAATTTTTTCCGTTTCGTCCCACTGTGCACCGTGTCAAGATCCTGTGTCTGCAGTTACGGCTCTGTCAAGAACCATACCTGCAGTGTCCATTGCATGTTTGTCGGGTCAAGTCTGTAATTACCTCGAGTCTAAGTATTTATTCTCAGCGATAATTTTAAGCGACTCACATTTAGGTAATTTTTAGAAGCTGCGGCTGCTTAAGATCCACATACAGGGTGAGACAGCGAATATGCTAGAGACCATTCGGCTAACAGACGCTAACTTTGAGGTCACTTGGAAGTCTCTCGAAGACGACTACACGGATAAGCGGCATCATGTATCTGCACTTTTCCGAGAATTGCTTAACTTACCTATCATTGATCCAGAGTCTAGTTCAGAGCTAAAGGCATGACTTTGTGGCACAGTAAACGCCATCGCAGTGCCTACGCGACTTGAGCGATCTACGGATAATTAGGACGATGGGGCCGTTGCACTCACCGTTTGGAAGCTCGATACACGAACTTGTCGCGAATAGAAATTGTCAATTTGCTCTTAACCTGATCCATCGACACTTACCTAACTCTAGACCTTTGAAGAGCAGCGCATTTTAATGCTAAAGAGCACCAATACATCTTAAAGGCCTCCGAGGTCAAGGACAAATTAAGAAGCCACGCTGCACTCGATCAGTATAATAGTGTTCAAAAGTGCTGCTTTTGTCAAGGTAAGCATTTTCTCTACCGCTGTAAAGAGTTTAAAGGCAAAAACTTTACATAGCCGCAAATAATTCGTCGCCCAAAAGGGGTTTATGCACGAAGTGTCTAGGCTAACACAAGCTCGCTGATTGCAAATCTAACAATCATTGGAGAACTTGCGATCAAAATGACCATACGATACTGCACGATGAGATGTCATTCTCTATAGCCACAATGTTAAATGATACTTTGCCAGCTGTCTATGATAAAAGCAGTGAAATATACAGTCATTTACAGCTTGCCGTTACTTCAGCTGTGTACACGACACTATTGCCCATAGTACTCGTTCAGCTGCAAGGACCCAACGCACACGAGCACACGGCTCGTGCTTTACTCGACAGTGCTTTACAAACTACGTGTGCCGCAAAAAGCTTTTTAAAAAGAGCGAACATAAACTTTTCACCGCATGATCACAGTTAACTGGCAATTGGCGACTTCAATGGCCCCCCTAGTATATGGAATCGCACGCCTCACGATCTCACCTTTCTACAACAATAAAAGTAAACTAAATTTCAATGCTAAAGTCCTCTTGCTGATCACGGAATACAGACCTGACCGACAGAAGATTCGTACATTTTGGCAGCATCTTCGAGGCTTAGTCATGGAAGACGATTTTCGCAAGACCCTTCAGATGTCGAGCTTTTAATAAAAGCCAACATTTTACCACAATTTCTAAACAAAGGACTACAAATTAAAACTCCAGAGACTCTTGTGGCTCCAATCATTCTTTTTGGATAGTCGCTCTCAAGGGTGCTGCAAATACCAGCCTCATCTCCATAGCACCTCTAGTGTCAGTGTCAAGTGCAACAAAGTTGTGTGAAATAGAAATATGTCGCCTAAGTTTTGTTCATAAAACAGGCGGGCAAAATGTTTAGGATTTAAGTGAATCTTTGCTTATAACTTTATACAGTAGTTACTTTTATTATTGAAAGTTCTTCTTTCTGATCGCTAAATGATTTGTGTCTTTATTATTTTAACAGCTCTATTGGCAGTTTCTCTGTAAAATGTAGACCCAGATTTTCCCCAATGTTAAAGTAATATTTATTGTTCCTAATTTGGTCTGTCTTTTATAATATTCTTCACATTTAGTACACTTAATTTGATATAGTTTTGACACGAGCCACTGCTGTCAGTAGCTGTATATAATACACATTTATACGTACCTTTTGGTTGCTCGCAGCTCTGCAAAGCAGTTTTACAAGTAAGTTTGCCTACTGCGTGTATAGCTAAAGTAACTCACTGCGCTTCTTTGCTTAGCTATATGTAAGAAGGCTTGACACTTGACGCCTTGCATATCAAGCCGCATTTTACAATCAATATACTTAATAGTTTGTAATGAATAAATTTTTCAGTTTTAATAAAAATTAGTTCTTGCATCCTTTTCTTGCTACTGCTGCTGTGGGTATTCTAGGTTCCAAGAAGATCAATTATTCACGGAATATTAAGACAATATCATTGAAATATTATAAGAAAACTTTTGAAATGCATTACTGCAAGAATATCTCAAATACAAGACCGTATGATATTGCTCAACAATAGAACTGCAACTTAGCTGAAATGAACTTAAAAAAAGTTCGTTGTTCTACCATATTTTAGCAACACACCAGCAATATATTTGCAATAATAGACAACGTACTTACTAAATAAAATAATAATGCAGGATGGCCACAATATAGCATAATAATAATTTCAGTACAATGTTTAGGTAGAATTCTAAAAATATTATAAAATTTCCTGTTGCTATGCAACATCGCAGCATGGCATCATCAATACTTGCTATAAAATAGTCTTATCGCAATATTATTGCAATATCAGAGCAATAAGAACATGTATATGTTGCAATACATTATTTTTACAATACGACAGCAATATTATATGATATCACCTTGCACAGCAGTAAAACTGTAACTATTCAACAACAAGCTGATTAAATTCATTTTTTGCAATTTTATAATATACACGGATAGAACATAGATCACTGTAAAGAGTTTTTAAAGGTAAGCCTCGCCAAACGCAGTACAGTCCGCTATATTCAAAATTAAAAATCTGGTCCCTTGAGCCGGACACTAGTGACGGAAAAGTACAACTGCCACATTCCAAGAAAAAGCTGATAAAATTTATCCTTCGGAATATTAAAGCTACACACTAACTTCTCCAGAAAAATGTTGAATATCACAGCAATATCATGGTATTCTGATATATTGTAGCAATATTGTGGCAAAATTGAACAATATTTGTAATAAACATAATTTTTTTGTATTATCTCTCACCAAGCCCTAGCTAAATAATATTGGTATAGGTTTCTTACGTCTAGGGTGGAGGTTGAAACCACACCCACGTCACTTTTCAACTATTTTTCAATTTTTAGTCAGGTCTTTTCTAACATCACGATGAATATTTAAAAACAAAAAAACAATTCAAAAATACAATAACTAAGGAACACAATATGTAAATTTATGTACATGAACAATTATAATGAATAAGAAAATGAACATAATATCGAAACCATGATATATTTCGAATGTCTTTGAAATTTAAAACAATACAAATCGTATACACGACTTCACGAGCAAATGAGTCTTCCAATAAAGGTGCTACAAATTACATAATTGTTTGTAAACATTATTAATCATTTCTTGTCAACTATTTATGCAATACTTCTACAATATTTCTGCAATACTCGTGAGTATTTTTGAAAATTTTAGAACCACTTTTAAAAATATTTAGAAAATGTTGCATCAAAATTATGTTAATATTGTAGCAGTATTATAATAATGTTGCATTTATAAAAGCAGTTCATGACTGCTTTATTATTACTGATACTACAAAGATATTGCCTCATTTTAAATGTCAATATAACTGTAATATTGCTGTAATTAATATAGACAGGATCCTTCAATATTTCAGTAAAATGTTGCCGGAATGTCGCAATCCTGCAGTAATATTGGGGCAACTCAAAATTCTACATAGAAACGTAAAAAGATTACTAAGGCTCTACAAAATGGACGTTTTACCTTCATTAGGACTTTAGTGTACTTGTAGTGAAATTCATGTTATGAAGTATATTATTATCTATGGACGAATAATTTTAAAATATGACTTATCTTCATGCCTCTACTCTGGCAACACAACATGACGTGGGAAAAAATCAGTTATTCAGGAAAAAATCAGTTATTCTGAATAATATGTTTTCTAAAAAAATACACATAAGATAACATGTGCCTTGAAAAAAAAAATCCAAATCGATGAGCACTATAAACATTTAAACTCTCAATTCCTAATGAAGTTTACTGTATAAGCCACAGTGATCTGAAAATAAGTGAGATTAGCCTATAACCTCGTATATTAATTAAAATTGGTAAATTTAACTTAATAAACTGTCATAACCTTGGAGTACAAAATGTGACTTAATTATAGCACTTGTAACTATCGAGGAACGCAAATTTTATGCTTAAACAGTGCAAGCTTACCTAATACAGATATTTAGAGATAAATGATTCTTTAATAATACCCGAATTTCCATCATAAAAGCCTTCTTGTAAATCCCTTGTATTACTCAAAAAGAAGTCATAAAGGATTCCTATGAACCGTAATTAAGTACCCTGTTAGTATTATTTTAGTATTCTTTAAGTAACCTTATTGTACAAGATTGTGCCCGGACGGGCAGTGTTGTTGCGCTGGACGTTTTGTGGAGAAAGACTGGACACAGTAGACGCGAAAAAACTTTGTTAAATGAAATTTTTCGTTTAAGGATCAGCTTTATTTTTCACTCGCGTACACTTGATTTCGTAAATTATGAAGAAAAAAATAAAGAAATGCAGTTCGGCGCGACTGGCTCTCGATACTTTCGAGATGGTCTAGTCGCAGCGGAACGAGGCACGGAGCGTAGCTCCACACTTCCTTCAGTGTGGCGCATGCGCTCCTTACACAGTATAAGCATGCACATGGATCACTTGAATCGGTTAAGACACACACACACACACGCATACGTACATGACATTGATCATTTAATATCATACACTTCTCTAATACTATATTATAAAAATGATAGCAAATTTTGCCGTCCAAAAAACACTCATACAAATCTTACATTACACAAAAAGTGCTCACAAAATATTGTAAAAGAAATCTTATATGATATTCAATAATGAAATAATTTCCAAGATATTGTAATTCTTTAACTTAATTGTAAAAAGGGTCTGTGAACAACGTTAAAAAATACCAAGAAAATCCTTAAGCTTCTTTTTTGAGGAATTTCTTGAGGAATTTGGCCTTTTCCTCCTAATCTCTGTAAAAAATATGCTTTCCTTAATGATTCCCTCGTGTTATGTGAGTTTTACATGCTGAGAAAAAAGGGAATGCACAGCACTTTTTACTTAAATACTATTACTATTAGTTTGCTTGAAAGCAATAAAAAGCCTTCTAAAAAATATTTATTTTGATGTATAAATAAATTATTTTATCTAATAGCTGACTGTTACTTAAAAATAACATCCCTTATTGAAAAATCAGATCATAATCTAACAGAAATAACATTGCATAAGTCAAAAAAGTATAATATAAGCTTTCTGCAACGGTAAAAAGGGGTATTTGGATTCAAGGCGCGTCGGTCACGACCATGCGCCACGACTAGGTGTTATTAGTGTATCTTGCACTTATTAAAAGATCACAACAATATTCAATGTACATGGACTGATCTATTTTTCTATAATCCTTTAATTTGTGACGTTGTTCTTTTTCCAGACGCATAAATTGTTGTTTAATTCAAGTCTTGTACATAAAAAGAACCTACATCTTTGAATTGAAATTTTATGGAATGATAAATAATATACAAAAAATTTAAAATACGTACGTTAATACTAATAAGGCGCATTAAATATGTCATAAAAGGTATTAAAGAATAAAAATGACATGTAGTACAATGTGTAACATTACTACAACAGTTGGCTCTTCATGATTATTTGATAGCATACTCGTATAGTCGATTCACTCATAAATTCCAACAATGGTGGTACGTAGTTAAATGTTAGTATGATTGTTCTTGTAATATTATTCGTTTCTAATGGGAGCGTATATATTTTAGAATTCCTTGTTTATTATTTATCATTGCGTAAAATTTCAGTTTGTAGATATATATTTTTTCCCATGTGAAAGACTCAAATTTAACAATTAAAATTTTTTTTTAAAAGAGAAAAAAACCAAAACCGTGGTAGACGTGACCATTTAAAAGGTAATGCAAAAATGCCCCAGTTCGTATATTTTTAACCTTTTTTGAATGATTTCATAAGTGCAAGAAGCACTAATGACACCCAGTCATAGTACATCCCCTTGTCCGACGCATGTTTCCAGCACATTTTGAATCACATCGATTGATTAGAAGTTGGCTTAATCGATTGGGGCCTTTTAAAAGTACAGTTGTAGAATGCCTATATTCTATGTCTTCAACTTAATCTAAACCATTATTATTTGATAATGAAGTAATTTTTTTATTACTGATGTTATATTTTAGATTTTAAGTGTTTTTTGAATAAATTGATCGATTTTAAAATTTAACTGCGATTTTAATTCTAAAAAAAGCACCTCCATGAGAAAATAACAGAACAGTCGGAAAGAAAACGTTAAAATGAATACAGTATATATTTGGGTACTGATAAAGAAAATCATTTTATGGCACGTTGTGCACTTCCAATATAAAAAAATTTTAGTTGTGGTATGGTGGTGCGATAGATTCTTTTAACAAAATCGGGCCCCTAGAAAATAAGAAATAAAATAAATCAAATATAACAGTTACCATCGGAAATGAAATCGGAGCACAGTGCAGCCAATTCCTAAAAAGCTGGCCAAACGTAAGAAAAATTACTTGAAAATAAGGATTTTTTTTGTTGGGTTGACTTAAGTACATCCCTAACCATAGGAAATCATTCACAATATCGTTCATTTACTTTTTTTCTCCGCATACGAGCAGTCAGAAAGACACTTCTGGTAAGGTGCAGTCAACTGTTGCATGCAGTACTGAAACGACGAGTGTTTTACAAGTAACGTGACAAATCAGAATCACATGGGATGGGCAAAAGAACAAATGGAATCTTTTAACAAAGGTAAGTAGAATGTAAGAAAATTAACTTAAGAGTAAAATATCATTCCTACAAATTTTTTTTAGACATTGATTGTCAATAATTAGTGATACTTGTCAGCTATGTAATGTATTTACAAGGAAATAATTATTCAGGCCAGTCATAGAGCATTTGAATATAAGTGCAGCAAAATTATATTTCGTCATCGAAAAGTTAATTTCTTGAAAGGGTCCATCGTCATACATGCTATCAGAATCTTTAACAAAAGTCACTAGAACAGTTATCGCTGAGATTAAAGAAAGATGGGAAAACAGCAACAGAAAGGAATTAAGATTTCAAGAAAAAAATAATGTTTGGTTGAATGAAGTCATAAAATTTGAAAATACAGAACCAAAAACAGCAACAAAAGTAGGTAGATCTTCTGGAGAGTTTGACACTGCATCTGATAGAAGTAAACGGAAAAGTACACAAAACCTGGGTGAAGGACATAGTTTTGAAGAGCTTGCATACGCAACACAAATTAAATTACGTGCAGAAGAAAAATCAGATGCAGCGAAAGTTTTAAAAGATGTTGCTGATGGTAGTCTTACCGATACCAAAAAGTATTGCAAGTCTGCTAAAGTGATTGAAGATGATTGTGTATTTACGTCTGATGAAGTGCTTTCTTTATTCGTTAAAATTAAATGATCTTAGCATATATACCGACAGTTACGAAATGCGTGTTTGAAAAAAAAGTAAAATGTTTACGTCATACAAACAAACAAGCAAGGCAAAGAAAAGTTGTTAATCTAAATCCGGTATATCAGTGACTGAATTGATAGCAGAAGTAAGAGTTTAATCTGTGCTGGATCATACAACTTATAAATTTTTGCAATGTCAGATAAAAGTTACACAGCTTATGAATCAAGAAAAATCAAGAGATTGAACTCTTATTCGCAAAAGTAGTTGTGATGGAAGCTCAGGGCACTCGATGTTTAAACAAATATTAAGTGATGACAGTGTAGCAGATAAAATTATTTTTATACGTCTATTGTTCCCCTGCAATTCTAACACGTAAATGCATTGACTGGTAAAACTGTCATTGTTTGGAAAAATCCTTGCCAGTCTTCTTCACGATACTTTAAAATTAAGTGCGTGCGTGAAAGTACAGAAGTTATTACTACACTTGCTAAAGATGTAAAGAAACAGTTCAAAGAACTTGAACCTTACGATACTCTTGTTGCTGGGAAAGACATAATTGTCAAATTACAGTTATTTTTTGTATAATTGACGGAATAATGTGCAATGTGCTTGGAATTAACTCTTCAACTCAGCGTTGCTATTTGTGTACAGCTACATCAAAGGATAATAATAACATAGATGCTATGCTGCATAAGCCAATAAGTAAAAGTAACTTGGATTTTGGTCTATCATCCCTTTACACCTGGATTAGATGTTTCGAGTATTAATTGCACATTTTTCACAAATTAGAATAGAAAAAATGGCAAGCTCGAGGGCCCGAAGACAAAAAACTTGTAAAAGAAAAAAAAAGATTTGAGGCAGTTTTAGAAAAGAATTCAGATTATTTGTTGACAAACCCAAGCCAGTATATGGCAGAACAAATGTCGGCAACAGCAACACAGCTCGACGTTTTTTCGAAAATAGCAAAATTTCGGCTATGATTACTGGCCCAGACGAAAACCTCATACATCGATTCCATACTATTTTGCAAGCTATTCTGTGTAGTTACGATATAAATATTGAAAATTTCAAAAAGTACAATTTACGATTAGCAGAAAAATTTATTGAATTGCATAACTGGTATTACATGCCAAATTCTATTTACAAGTTATTTATTCATGGCCCTTAAATAATAACTTATTTATTCTTACCTATTGGGCAAATATCTGAAGATGCACAAAAATCGAGTAATACACATTTTAAAGAATTTTGAAAAAAAAATTTTTGCAAGTGTTCGCGAACAAATACAATGCAGGATATATTTTTCAGATTTTTAGTCACATCTGATCCCTAAGTTTCAAGTTGTCAAAAATTACCTGCTTAACTACTCTAATCATTGTCCAGTGAAGTACTTGATTTGCTTTTACCTCCAGATGTAGCATCGACAAACCCTTTAAAAGATCTGCAACACGATATTTCAAGTTCAGAATATTCCACCTCAGAAGATACTGATGCATTCACAAATTTATCATGTGATGATAGAATCGACTTTTTTTCGTAAAAATAGTTATATATATTTATTTACAGTGAAAAAATTTGATGTAAGACTTTATTTATTAATACTAAAAGAGAATGGTTCTTGAGACCCATATTTAAGATTACACCAATTATATCAAACCCGACATGTTGTAAATAAGTCTTCTGGTATCGAATTGATGGTAAAGTCGTAAATAAGGGATGAAGGTTATTAATTTTCGTACATTGAATATCAAATTCGTAATCAGCGGCTCTCAAAATCCCTTAGTACGTTTTTTGAAGTAAATCACTTGAATTTTCAAATTTATGCCAGCTTTTTGGGAATCGGCCGCACTGTGCGTTGCCCTCTTACTGGATTACTGTACAGAAGCTTATGCACTACCCTACTGACGGATTCAGTGTGAATTACATAATTTGTCTACATTAGCTACAGCTCCTTCAAAATTTATTTTTGTATAAAACAACGGAAATATTACATTAATTGAAAATTAATTACTGTTTAAAAAAAGCATAGAATATTACTTAAGGACAGAGAATATTTATGATTACTTACCAAATAAGTCAATTTTTGTTGCTTAAAACTTTCATTTTTCTTAGTTGGCATAAACAATTAAATTTTTTAAATTCTAGTGTACGTTACTGTTGTATTTTTCAATTGATCAAATATCAGTTGCTTGTAGTTTAATGTAATGCGACTCAATAGAGAAAATTCCAGTGGAAGCAAAAGGGAAAAGGTCAAAAAGGCTGGTTATCGGCATAAAAATGATTAGGGTATAAAAGTTAGAAATAATTTACATATTATCAATACGAAAACCAACATGATCCTAGCTTAAACTGAACACCTCACCTCTTCCTAGTTCTCCTATAAAATGTTGTAAAAAGTGATTTTACTGTTTATACATGTGCTGTGTATATGAAAGGTGATAAAGATATACACAAAATTGAAAAAAAAAGTTTTTTCTTTCATAGTGGATTAAGTAAGAATTTTATTCAATCCATAGTTTAGATCAGTTTTGTGCATAAAATTACATGAGAAAAACTGTTATATGTATGACGAGCTTGTATTACTGTGTGTCTATTAAGATTACGACCTGTATTTATGTTCATTAGCAGCTGTACGTATACATATAGATAGAAACACTTAAACTTAAAGTAAGAATGAAACAAGACCACATTAAAGTCTGGGACTTATAAATAAAGCGTTACAAGCGTGACCAGTCCATGATCATGGTAATGGGAAGCATGATCAGAGCCTGATAAAATGTTGCCTGTTTTCTTCCGATCTTTGATGTGCTGTTTGCCTCCCCGTTGTCCTAAATGTCTCTCTCTGGCTTGGCTTTACGTTGTCCCTCTTTTTATTACTTCTTCAAACTATCTTTCATCTTTGGTCATTGTTTGAAATTTTTTGTTTCCCATACACTCACTTTTTGTCTTGCGGTACTATGCTATGTGCGCTTTTCAACCGGTCCTGCTTTTAACACCGAAATTCTCTTGTTACGTGGATTTGTGCTCGGTTGGGTGAGCGTGAACTAAGTACAAAATAAAGACTATTAAACTATTTTTATTATTCCTCATGACCGAGAGAAGAGCCAAGGATAGCGCGGTAACTTGGAGGCACGTCTACCACTCTCGAGAGTCCTGAATCTTCTCCTTCTCCCCTACTCTCTGACCCGACTCAAGAGTTACGTTTCTCCTATCTTTGGGTCATACGTCCCTATATGAGGTAGTGGGGCACGTGCGTATACCGCACGCCACATACGGAATTAAGTTGCAGAAAAACCAGAAAATTTGTTTTTTCTTACATTAAATATATTTTGTTCATGTAAATCAAGAAGAAATTTTTTTTGGACAACTAAATTAAGAAGGAAATATTTATTTAGGCTTAATAAGTGCAAGAGAAAGCACTTTTTTGATTGTAGCTTTTTTTGTGCCAGATTAACAAAAAAATGTTTTAGAGAGAATATGAAGGTATATCAAAGACCGACAAAATTAGATGAATGGTTGACAATCTGATCATCAGGTTTTTGAACAGCGTAAAAAATCAATTAAATAGTGGTTTTTATGATTTGCTTATCAATAAAAATCCATTTAAAATGTTAAAAACACCCTGAAATTAAAGCTCTTGTATAGTACAACAACACCCACGATAATAAACGTTGTATGTTCAAACGTTTAAATACAATTGCAATTGTTTATCAAAAAGGCAATGTTCTACAAATTAATTTTTTTGCTTCAGTAGCAGCCCTACAGTGTCGAACAGGGGCCTATTATGTTCGTGAAAAGTTGTACTTGAAACTACATTTCGCAGAAAATCGATTTATTTAACGTTTTAATTGTAAAATAAGCTGCAAAATAGCCGCTTTATTGAATATTGAATATCAAAACAAGATGAGTAATACCATAACCGTACCTTTTTAATGAAAAAAGAACATTTTTCAAATTGAAAAAAAAGGATGTCTTACATCCCATAGAAGCTAACATAATTTTTCTTGTTTATTCTCACGACTTTGTTAGCTAATTCGGACAGTTGGGGTTTGATAATGCTACTATTAGATACCTATAGTTCAGGGAAAAAAGTATCTTGTGACGTCTGACTGCATACTTTATTAGAAAACTAGTGTACAAGTTCAGGTTGTTTGTTTGGTCCGTTGAAAGATAGAATGGACGGAAACCCCTAGCTGAGCAGCTAATTAAAGGCTGTTGGAGCGGAAGCCTGTTTGGTGCGCAAAAAACTCCTCGCTGTAAAAGTTATTCATATTATGGCTTTTACGGCTTGCAAAACGACATTTCTCTAATATATTGGGATAATTTAAACAGATATAACGTTTAAGCACTTTATTTTACATTTAGACGATATCTGCACCTAATAAAAAGGGATATTCAATATTTTATTTTCAATTTTAACTGAAGTTTACCTTTTTTCGATCAATCTTTTTCCTTTCTTGACTAACGTATTCACTCATTGACTAAGTGTTCAGTATGGCTTGGTTTGTCTGCTCTGCTAGAACTTTGTGGCGGCAGTGGAATCTGACTCAACCAACAAGTTTGTGGCAAGCGAGAAGAAAAAGCCGCACAGCGGCGCCTCTCGCTTCCCCTTCCTACTTTTTTTTCGTATGCCTGCCCATGTGGTCATGCTCTTTAAGCAAACAGCCCTTGTGTATTGAGTTACATACAATATTTATTAAGGTTTTCTATTAGCTTCCCTTGTTGATAACACGATAGTTACTGTGATGTATTACAACCGCAATTGTTAGAATACACAGCTAGAAAGATTCAGGTAGATAAACAAGTTTAGTGCAACTTAGTGTGAATAATAAAGTGATCATATATTCACGCTTCTTCCCCTAGGCATTACCTTAGATTGGTAGTACTTTTTGGTACGAGTGTTGCAAACTAGTTTTGTTCTTGTGCGGACGTTTGCGCCCGAGCAAAGTGAGTGTGACAAGTTCAGACGAGGAGAAAATCAGTTTATAACACTAATGCCGAATAAGATTTTAAGCAAAAACGTGTTATAAGTTCGTTTTTTACACGCTTTTTTTTGCACAGCGTGTCCTTACATCGCACTCAGAGCACAGCGTGTCATAAATTTTTACTTTAGCACTAAGGCTGAAAAATTTATAAAAAAATAACTTATAACATATATGAAGGGATTACAAATTCGCATCAGTGCTCTAGATGTTGTAATGTATATGCTATGATTGGCTGAATTAGCAGCTGATCAGTTAAGAGCACAGGTCAAATAGATTGTCAATAAAATTTCGTTCCGCAATGTTTCGTCACTGCTGTACAGTCTGCATGTAACCAAGTGGAGATCGCACACACTATTTACATTAAAATAAGGCTAGCGAATCAAAATGATAAAACGTTGCAGAACAAATTTCTAATGTTTAATTTATTGTACCTGGGCTATCAACTGATCAGCTGTTCATTCAGCTAATATGGGTATATATGAACAGTGTTTTTTTGAAAAAAAAGTTTTGTTTTGTACATTTATACTGCGTACTTGCAATTTAAGAATAAAAGTGATTAAGAACGGCAGTGTTTTGTTCAACCATAATTCACTTTGAAAAAATTTGAGTGTACAAAAACATCATAAAGAAAATATTGATAATAATGAACCAAAAAAACTGGAACGTGTCGCAAGACACACGTTTGGAACAAAGTCCCTTACGTATGCAGGGTTGACCAATTTATTTTTTAACGTGTCAGGATCCTAATTTCTTTACCCACCTCTCTCTTTAATTTTAATTATTATTGCAATAAATAACTGTAATTATACACTGATTTGCAACGTATATAAATATATATATATATCTTCCTATATTATATAGTTGTATGAACAAAAAGGAGTTCTAGCCCCCCCGCTCCCCCCCCCCGCTCCTCCCGCTCCCCCTCCGCTCCCCCCCGGCTCCCCACGGCTCCCCCTCAAATCACATAGTTATTCGTTCATTTTTACGTGATTTATAACCCCATTTTTTGGGGGTTAGCTCCCCCCCCCCCCCCCCCCCCCCCCCCCCCCCCCCCCCCCCCCCCCCCCCCCCCCCCCCCCCCCCCCCCCCCCCC
>JAPYYV010006225.1:0-33556 GCA_030522625.1 Copidosoma aretas | reverse complement strand
AATAGATATATACATATATATGTATACATATTTTCTAATATATAATTTAATTGATACGTTAGCATCAAGTAGGTATTGCCCAGAACACACAAAAAACGAGTTAAGTGTCAAATTAGCCGAAATTTATTCTAATTATAGCTAAATAAGAAAAAAAAGACCCAATATCGCGAAAAATCGACGTTTACCACAAATTTGTAGGTTAGGTTTAAATTTTCCTGACATCTCTATAGTTTTTCTCTAATCTCTATCAATAAAGAAAGATAATAAAAAAAGAATAACTTATCTATATATCAATGTTCGCGAGATATTAGGTTTTGAGTAAAAAAAAAACAAATTCGCCCATTGTGCGGCGTGAGGAAGCTCTTTCTTCAGGCTACCAACCTTCCTTTACAGCCCGGTAGATGATAGTTTGTCACCGCTTACCTTTATTTGCTGCGCAGAATTCCCTCTTTCATATTTCCTTGCTTGGTTATATTGCGTATGTAGATGATAAGATGGTTGCGGTTGAGTTCAAACTATTATATTTCGATTCAAACATCATATTTTTAATGAATTCTGGCATACGATTGAAATAAAAATGGCAATTGTCATACGCTATATCAATCTCGCCCTCGCAGTTGTATACAAGTATCAGTGCAAGTGTTTGACGTCTTCGTATGAATCTGGATCGCTAGCGCACTATACTGACGAGTCCAAGGACGAAACAAATCCCATCCTTTTTCTCCTATCTTCCAAATTTTTCCCTTTCCACCCTTCCTACACTTCTTTATTAACGGACGTAACAAGTATGAATTTCAACAGAGAGTTGAATTTGCTTGGTATGAAGTCAATGCGTATGCATATGTGGGTGCAATGTAATTGCCCACACACACATGTGCTTAAAGATAATTCTGGTTGAAAAATCGAGTATAGAAGCCGCGTTCTACATTATATTTGGATTTACTAAATCTTGTGTATTGTTTTATATTTTTAAATAAATAAATGTTTTTCTCCATTCATCTTCAAATAAACTAAATGTATTTTGAATAAATATAATTAAAGACTATGATTTTACCATTGCGATTTATTGATTTTAGATGACTTTTTTCTGATTTAACATTTTTAAATTTTTTTGTAAAATTTTATCATGAAATGACCCCTTGCAGTAAGCACTATTCCGCTAATCAGCAAAGCACCTGTCGTTAAGTTACTGAAGAACTATTCTCTATGTAACATCGTAATTAATCAGGCAGAGTTTTTCAAATAAGTCTTGAGACATTTATGTTAAAATTTTTTTGTGCAGTTTTTGGAAATCTGTTGATAATAAACAAAATTAAAACAGTTTTGAAAATAGTCTACCTTGTAGGAAATGAAAAAACGTTGGCGTCTAAAAATTTCCTACGAGATTTAGAAGCGATGAAATAAGCTAAAAACAAAAAAAAATTTGCAAGTTGTTAAAAATGGTTTAATAAATAAGAGACTCCGTTAGATCTTTACGAAAGATGGCCCTCTGTCAAACACTTAGATTCTTTAGATTCTCGTGATTCTAATGGTATTTATATACTAGTGGGGCCTCACCCCCTGCACGCTCCGCGTGCCAACCCCCGTATATTGATATTTTTATTCTTGCGTCAAATATGTAATACAAGAACTTATTCTTCATTACATAGATGTGTACAAACGTAAAAGATCAAAGCAATAACATAAAAAATTTTCTAAGAAATCAAAAAAATAGAATCAATGCAGGAAATAAGTTCACAGATTCAACAAATAGTTATAACTGATGCAATAGTGATGAATAACTCCGATCGGTGTTTAAGCTTTACATCTATACGTACTCGTATTTATAATACATATGCATTTATTGTTTATAGAATCATCATTATTACAGAAACAATTAAGAGCTTTTTAGTCACTTTTTAAAATTTTTGGATACATTATAAATAAAGGTTTCTAAAACAATAACTTTTTTTGATTCTTACTTAGTATTAGCAAAGAAACAGGATTAATTATTTTTTTTATTTACAGATTTTTGCATTCTTCTATGTTTGCATTTCTTGTGTCATAACTAGTCAAAATTCATATTCCCTTAAATCAATACTAATTGTATTTGCGATGGAGTGTAACACGTAATTGATTTAACAATTGATATGTTATCACTCACTTTCATTTTCGCTTTTGTATTCAATATGTATTTTTTTTATGTGCAATATTTACAGATCTAAGAGTTGTCAATAACCATTTAGTTTTCCTGTATTTCCTGATTGATGAAAGTCCATGTTACCCTTGTAAAATTCTATTTTTTTTTTTTGAGCTCGTTTTCCTTCGTTCCTCTCTTTATAGGCCCTATGATTTCCTCATCCTCGGATTTTTATATCCTACATTAACTTCTTTGCCAAATTTTATTTGATTTTTATTTATTGTTTCCCCTAATTTTTCTATCAGGCGAAAATTGGTCCCATCCTATCGTCCATTTTCAAAATAGGCAAAAAAAACCTTCTGCACCTTTCCTTATTTATATTTTTATACCTACCCTTTTGGCCCCCATTTTCCATGTACATGCTTTTTTTCAATTAAACTCAACTTTATACTTGTAAATCTGCCTTCTATTTTTTTTACTGATTCTTTCCTTTTGTATACGAGATTCTCCGCTCTGTATGAGCAATATAATTTTATTATGTACCCCATGCGAAAAAATCTTCGATTCAAACGATTGACTTTATCTCTTTTGCTTAAGCCTCTAACTGCGTAAACTCTTCCTTGTATCCTACTTGTCGTTTTTTCTCCATGCCACGAGAAGCTTTTTTTTGTTAAGAACCACACTCCTTGGTCTACATACTTGTTTAGAACTTCGAATACCTCGCCTTTAAATTCTAACAGATCTGTACCAATCCCCTCTACATTACTAAGATTCAAAATTTCCGTTTTTTAATGTTTACTCCCAGTCTATATTTCGTACCACATTCATCTCAGTCTTTCAGCATTTGTTTAGTTTATTTTTCATGCTGCTTGCCTAAGACATCGTTATCAGCAAATCGGAGACAGTAGATTTTTAGTTTGCCTACTGTAACCCTTTCTGTATTATTCTAAATCCACTTATCGTCCACGCACCCTATGAATAATCTGAAGTGTACCCTGACTCATGATTACTTTTTTATTCCGCTTTTACTGCTTTAAATATAAGTGTTAGTCCCTGACCCGTAATGACTTGTTTTTTTGTTCATTTATATGTTATTTTCAACATTTTCATCGATTTTAAACTTATCCTCATTCTATTTAATTTCACCCAGAATATTTATCTACTGATTGTATCAAATGCTGTTTTTAAGTCTACAAGCACAGCATTTAATTTATTGCTCCACCTCTTTGCGCGCTCTGCGCGCCAACGCAACCCCCCAATTTCTGAAGTAAATACATTTAAAGGTTCTTTAGCAAATTGTGAAACATCTCTTACTGCTCAGTATAAATTGAGTAACATTGACTATTCAGAATTCTTATTTAATTATCTAATTATTCTTAAAAACTATTCTTCAATAATAAACGAAAAACTAGGAAAAATAAAAAATAGACAGTACAAGAAATACAGCTATTCGGGGTTTTTATATTTTTCCGTCCAACTATTATAAAATGTTGTTGAAAATTAAAGGCATGATATCATTTAGGGATTTGAGAATATTTAATAAAACTACTTATGAAACTTTTTAAGATACTGCTATCGCCATTGGTTTGATTAAAACCGATTCTTAAGTTTACAATATTTTCAATGAAGCGATTAGCGTTATGTTGACATTCCAAACAAGCCAATTTTTGGCATAAATTTAACTTTTGGAAAAAATTGAAGTTAATGATATTTTAAACAAATATGTAATCTATTTTACAGAATACTTTACTAATGTTAAAGATAATTGTGCCCTTTCACAGATAAATCAAATTTTTAATTCAGAGGACAAATATTTTAACATATTTTATTTATTATTACCAAACAAAATCTTTTTCTTCGCCAAGTAACAACTATGATGATATTTTTTTCTGTAAAATTATGTCTGAAATGTTATATGTACAATCAAGAAAAGATGAAAAAAGTATTTTTTAAGTTATATTCATACATTATTATTGAATTTTTGTATAGATAGACCCGGGGACCAGGAGAAACTTGTTTGTAGAAAAAGAAAATGATTACTCTATTTCTAAAGATACAAAATTTTGGTCAATGATATGGGCTAGAATTACATTTGTATTACTTCTAAAAGGAATGATAAGTCATATAACTTTTCGCTTTCCATTGGATTTAAATAATGTATAAAGTGTCTTTTTGGAATTTGAATCAGATAACAAAAATATAATGCTATTCAATTTGTAAATAAAAAAGATTTAAAAAATTCTCATCATGGAAAAAATAGTTATTTTCTAAAGACAAATATTAAATTTATAATTCATTTACGTTTGTTATCCAAAAGTATTCTGTATATTATAACTACCAGTATAAAGATATAAAGGGTCTCAATGTACAAATTTCTTTTGTTTATTAGATGGCTTAAAACGGCGTACAAAGTGCCACAATGTAGAAGAAATTAAATATATTCTTGTTCAATTAATTAAATGGTTTTAATTATTTGATATAATTTTTTAACTTCTGTGGAGCCTTCGACGAATTAACAATACTTCTGAATCATAAAAATATTATAAAATCAATATCTAGATACTAAGAGTGTGTTTTTCTAGCCTTATTTTATTTCATAACATATTTGTTTATTTGATGATAATCTAAAAAAATGTTTAAGGGAAAATCTAAATGAAACTAAAATATAAATGACTTGATGATGGAAGAGCTGAGGGAAAGCTGAGTGGGTGCTGAAGGGGAGGTGAGGAGGAGAATGAAAGGCTGACAGGGGGGAACGGCGGAGGTGCCATTAAAATTTTATTGGCTTGAAAATAACACTGAAACGAAAGAAAAACTCCCTCATTTAAGGAGAAACCAGTGGGAGCTGAGTTAAAGCTGTGGGGAAGTGGAGGGGTCGAGGGGGGGGCTGCAACTTATTTTTGTTCATGTTCATATTTTTGTCAACTATGTAACACAGGACAATATATATGTCCACAAAATGTAAATTTTTTAAAATTCGATCTAATATAAAATAAATGTAAAACGAAAATGATATAAGATTCGTGCAGTCTTCTTTCCATTTTCACTTGTCTTAAGGCTGAGGGGGGTATTAGTGGTCAGGGGGGGGGGGGCAGAAAAAAAAAGTGACGAAGAATAAGGGGGGAATAAGCTTATTTTATGAGGAGGAAGGGGATCCTAGATTCAAGCTAAATGCTTACAATTATATAATCTAGGAAGATATTTATGTATATATAGTTATGTATCATTTACGTCTATCTATTGTACCATGTATTTTTTAATGCACAGACCATTTCTCAAAAAGATCAAGTCGTATAACTTAGCGCCTTTTGAGACTTTAATCCACATATTGAGAACTACCAGAGTGTAAAGTTTCAACGAGTTTGACGGAGAGCCATTTTCCGTAAGGATTTAGGGGAGTCCATTCTTAACTTTTCACTGTATCAAAACTATTTTTTGCGTATGTCAGGGAAAATACTGTATGATAGTAAGTTGTCTTTTTCCTACCTCAACACATACAGCTAAATTCAACGCTTTTTATTAATTTATAAAATTTTTTGCTTTCTGTCAGAAATCTGATTTATTTAAAGTGTGTATACTTTCCATTTAATATAGGTCTTCAAATGTTTCTGTCTTGACAATTATGATGTTCACAATAGAAAGATATTTTGCAATATGTCACCCTCTCAACTTCACTATGATGAAAAACTGGAGAAATCCAACATGTTTTATTTTTGCGTCATGGATTATTGCTTCTTTCTGTGCACTGCCGTTTGGATTGTATACGACTATAAGCTACGTAGAATATCCTCCTGGTATGTTGACGTATTCATAATTTTGCCAAGTATATACATTAATTATTCATCCATAAAAAGCATGTGAAAATAAATTAAACTGTTCCAAAATACATCTGTACATTTGACATTTTTTATCATCGTACATAAGGTTGCTGAATAAATTGATTACATATTATGTAGGAATACTGCAATGTGATTAGTTGATAGGATTTACATTGAATGAAGACGTTTCATGGTCTATACAAACCAAAAGTTTTCAATAGCATACTAGTCTTTAAATTTAGAATGTTCATTACAATTCGTACATATTAATTTTTATTTTCTAATTTTGTTGTACAATGTATTTAAGTCAAAGAAATGTATGTGTTGCAGAAGCAGCAAGGAGCTTCGTCTGACCCTTGTAGAAAAATGACCAATGACTGTGAGAAAGCTATCTTACAACTAAATTATTGTATCACATTTTTTTTTATGACTTATTATAAAAAATGGGAGCGGTACTTACAATGCATGATTAAATATTTAATGTTAGGTCTCAAGTGAGATAAGGGTCGTGCATAGAGCGAAAAAAGATCAGAGAATGGTATTTGGACTCTCCATACCCTGTGCATTATGGACATTCAGTGTATACCCTTTTGTAGATACAACCTTACCGACTACCTTATTTCAAGAAATATTCATGAATAATTATTAATACAGCTATTTTCTCATTTAATTACGGAAAGACCGGCCGCGCTGATGCTTTTAGAAATCAATCAAGTCAACATTCGTTATAATCTGTTGAGAATTGAAAGAAAAACGTTACGCACTTAATAACTTGAAATTTGTACAGTGTCTCTAAAATAAAGTTGCAAACGCGAGTCTTTTCACATTTTGTGTAAATATCAACTTTGAAAAATAAATATTTATCAGAAACCGTTTCTCCCTTACTGGCAACATTATTTGCAGTAATAACTAATTATAAAAGGAAAACCCGTCACGCTAGTACTTTGAGGAGTCTATCAACCCAAGATTGGTTTTCATCCGTTGCAAATCAAAAGAGAAAAGTTATATCTCAGGAAATCCGTATCTGTAACTTCAGTACTGTATCACGATCACAAGATGTAACTTTTTTTTTTTATTTGCAATGGATTACAATGAATCTTAGCTTGATAGACTTTTTAAAGTACCAGCTTGGCGGGTACTCTCTTTATTTTACCCAAAAACAGCTGTATAATTACTTATTAGTGAAAACAAGGTGGCCAGTAAGATAGAAACTGTTGTTGATAAATTTTTATTTTTTAGACTCAATATTTACACAAACCATGAGAAGACACACGTTAGTAACTTTATTTTAGAGACCCTGTGCATGATACAAGTCATTCGGTGCATAACTTTTTGTGATCGTGAAATAGCAACTAAAGTACCAATTACACAAAATATAACTTTCCTCTTTCGATTCTTAACAGATTATAACGAAGATTGGTTTGATTGATTTCTAAAAGCATCAGCTCGGCTGGTATTACGTAATTTAATGAGATCACGGCTGTACAAATAATTATTGATAAATATTTCTCGAAGTGAGGTAGTCGGTAAGGTAGATATGAAAGGGTATATACTGAATACTGTTAAGATAGTTTTATACTAAACATAAATGATAATATCTTTATAAAACATAGTGAACAGCTAAATCAATGGCTAAATTAAGGGCTTTGTCTAATTTTTCAGTCTGAGGTTCCTACAAGGCCAAATAATGATGCTGAATGTTTTCATACTTTCGTTATATCTCACCATAGATGCTTATGGAGAAACGTATTGTTGTGAACTTAAATTATCACAAATAATAAAATCAACACAGTCCAAAGTAATTGGTAAAAGGAGCATCTTTATTTCTATTAACATTGACGTTTCGTCAGCACAAAGACCGACCTCATCAAAATGCTGAAAATATAATATATAAATATTAAACATACCGTGCTACCCCAATATACAAAAAATTAGAGCTATAAAAATGCAAAACAATTCAGGCTTACAGCTAAAGATGCGCCCCAAACACACTAATCACCAATTGGGCAGAAACAACATTTCAATACAAACAGAAATCCATTTTATTGTGCAACGTACGTAAAGCGAGCACAAATACAAGAAGGTATGATAAGTGGAGAAAGCATGAAGATGCCAAAACCGACAAGCAAACCACGAAGGTCCATAGATGAGCGCCCCGATGGACGCACGGAGAGCAGACTCAGGGATTCTAAGCAAGTAATATGGGTATAATACATGTGTAATAAACGTAAATTAAAGGTGTTATTCTGTACTGGTGTAATGCAAGTGTCACAAACGTAAATTAAAGGTAAATTGTCTAATGGTGATTAATTTGAGATAAAGCGACGAATACTGTTAATTAAAAAAGTGTAAGAAGGATTTGAAGTATGTAAATATGTTCTCTTATTAATGTTATCAGTAAACCAAAGAATATGTAGCATATCCGAGAACTCCCCCCCAAACACATTAGGGTCCCTGTCTAAGACGTCCACTTTGTCAAAATCAAAATTATGACCGGTGCTAATGTAGTGTCTAGCCAAAACTAACTTGGTATTTTTCTTTTCTATGTTATATTGATGTTCGTACTTCCTCGCTTTCAAATGCGTGAAGTTTGTCCTACATAGTAAACGTTCCCGTCCAAACAGTTATTGTGTTAATTTTTACCTTGAAGCAAGATGATGTTGGTGACAGGTTTTGTCATCGGAGTTTTAATGAATAACTTAAATTATCAATATCATACAAAATAATGATAAACATTCGACGATTTTTTTTGCGTACTACATAAATATCTATTTATCTTATCTGATTTTATAAAACACTTTAAGGGTGCCTGTAAGATAAGAAATAAATTATTAAGCGTCGTAGAAATTACTAACGGTCATATCTTCACAAAAGTGCGAGAGAGACAAAGCATACCACATGGACGAGTCCGAGGTCATCCAAGATCAGATATGCTTCCGACTAGCGTAGTAGGGATACAACGACCTTAAGGACACAAACACATTAACTTTCATCAAACCACCATCACGTCGGAAAATGTGACCATGATGTTGCAGCAATTTTTTAACCGTCAAGCATTGGATGAAAAGCATTTTGGAAGGTGGAAAGTATTGTTAAAATATCATTATCCTCAATATTCCAACTAGAACAGATTAACTACCCCAAACTATAAGTCTAACGCGATTACTGTTGTCACAGCAAATCATTAACATGATAAGTGACAAATTGTAATGTTACTTTGATGACGAATTTAAGGATGTAGAACTAAGTCTGATAAATCTGTTATCTTATTCACTTTCATTATGTATATTAAAATTCAAATTAAAATCTTGGAGCAACATAAATGTACTTTCAACCAATTAATATTTGTAACTAAAAAGATAATTATTAAAAAACATTACATGAAAAATAGTAAGGAATTGATCTAGGGGTCATGTATTATTAAGAATTTTTACAAATTTTATTAGAATTGCAAGTATTAAAAGAGATCTATCAAAAATATAGCATCATAGTCCACGTTTCGGAGCTCCAGATTATAGTATTTGCATTGTTTTAGGTAGAAAAAAGACAACTTATTATAATACAGAATTTCTCCAGAATTACGGGAAAAATAGTTTTGGTGCAATTAACAATGTTAAAAAAAAGGCAAATTTTTTATTTATTTGCTAATATCTACTTCTTAAGTTCGTAGGCAATGTTCACGGTCACAAAATCTTTTGCCATGTAATTTTATACGGGGTTAGCTATTTTTAATCTATATTGATATTCATAGTAATCAATTTGTTATGTTAAACTGAGGTGTCTTTCGAAATCAGATCATGAAGAGATATTCTAGTAGAGAAGTCATGAAAAACGTCATTTATGACGTCTGCAAGGACGTCAGTAATGACGTCTCTAAATACGTTACCAAAAATGTCTTCTCCGGTAAGTGTTAAAATACATCTCGAAATACGTCTCTAAAGACGTCACCAAAGACGTCACCCAAGACGTCTTTTCCGGAAAGTTTTGAAATACGTCTCGAAATACGTCCCCAACGATATCTCAAAATACGTTTCCGATGCTATAAAAATTTATTTCAGTTTTTTTTTTCGTTTAAATAACGAAAAATTGGTTATTGGCAATAATTTTAAATAATAAAATCTAAAAAAAAAAAACGCTTAGCCGAGTATTGAATTCGGTCCGTCAGAATCAGAATGCATGTTACCCACTTGGTCAGAGAGGATAAGATATGTAGTCGTCTATTTTAGTCGATGTAAGATATAAGTTCGATATGCATTCTATTTTAATTTTCTTTACAAGCCAAATCACTAATAAAAACACTGAAATTCCACTTATTATTTTATTTAAATATTTCTTTTATAAAATTAGTGTTATATCTCTCTTTAAAATCACGTTTATTTATTTTAACCTCCTTAGATCAATATTATAACTGATTTCAAGAAAAGAATTTTAAAAAAATATTGAGTGTAATATTAATGTTCTTATTTGTGATTTGGCTTGTAAAGATAATAAAAGTAGAATGCATGTAGAAATTGTATCTTTTATAGACTAAAAGTGATGATAAAATCCTCTGCGGCTAAGTGGGTAAGATGCTGAAATCAGATTCTGACGGACCGAGTTTAAGACTCTACCACAGCTTTTTTTTTGTTACATTTAATTTTATAAAATTTTTACTAATAGCAACTTTGTACTTAATTTAAACGAAAAAAATTTATTTAAACTTTTTTAAATCATTCGGAAACATGTTAAGAGTCGTCTTCGAGACGTCTTTTGTAACGTCATAAATTTCGTTACTGATGACGTCTTTACTTGGGATCGGGAAGCCTAAATATTATCCCGAGTCAAAGAACATCGGAAAGAATTTTAACTGAGAGAAAGTTACAACATTTTTTAAAGATATTAAACTTGAGAAACGTTTTATCCAACATATGACCTAAAATCTTTGTCTTGAGTCACATTACTTGAAAAAGTGTAGGTAATATTTGGCCTAAGGAACTTTTATTCGTATTATTATGATGGACTTGAAATATTTTAAACTGATGATTCGCTTACATTTTTCTCCAAGACATAGAATATTTAAAATCTTTTAAATTTACAAAAGGAGTAAAAATTGTTTCAAGCCAAAAAAAGTGATATTCGTTATAACTAATATTTAGTAGAAAATTTTTTTATTCGTATAATTTTTAGCGAGTATGGCTATCACTTTGCCTTAAGATTTTTTTCTAAAAAAACACAACTTTATAATAGTGTAGACTGACATATGCCTTAATTTTTTTCGAGGCAGACAATGCTAATCGTTTACTGAAATTTGGCCTGAAATTTATTTTGAACCCAAAATACTTTAAGTAGTATTCGTCACAGAGTTGCATCTCTCTAATGCGATCACTGGTCCCGAGGGTGCTTGCATTTCTTTTAAAAATCGAACACCTTTTTGACCGACACAACTCCGATTTGACTGGAACTTTTTTGACGGACGATGTAGCGAAAAAAACATTCATACATGTTTAATAATTCAAAAAAAAACATTTTTTTTCTTAAAAATTAACAAAATTGAAATTTTGAGGATTTCATGATTTTTGACTTGGAGACTTACTTTCAAAAATTCATAATTTTGATTTTGTTAGTGTTAGAAACTTAAATTTTCTTCTATTTAAATGCTGAAAAAATGAGCTCTACTGGAAAAGTTGTTCTAATAGAAACTGTTCAAAAATTCATATTGTTATTACAAGTTTGATTCTTCAAATCAATTTTTAACAATGGCCCTTACCTTGTTGCAAGTTTTTTATATTTTTATCACATTTTATGTCGTATTGTACATAAAAAACATGCTTTCAAAATATGGTAGCATTTATTTTTACTATTGTTAAAACATAAATGTATACATCGCTATACGTGAGAAAAAGCTTTTTCGATAAGAAAACAATAGCTCGGATGAAAAAAAGTTAGGAAAAAAGAGGTAGATAGAAAATAGATCTGAAATAGATGTCAAAAAAACTTTTTGCATTTACTTAAACTTTATAAATTAATTTATAAAAATGTTAAAAATCACCTATTTCTAATTCATTTATATTTTTTGCTTTATACTGCTTCTTTATATTCGTAACATTATTTTATCAGATAAAAAAATGTATTGTGATTTCAATAGTTGTTATTAGTAAATATGTATTTCGTTTGTAAGATTACATTTGTGGGTTATAAAATTTAGTTTTAATAAAAATATATGTAGTATGTTCCACATAAAGATTTTTCCAACAGTTTTTTTCTTATAAAGACAAAATATCTTGGCTTCTCATTCATAATGAAATATGGAAATCAGACCGTGATATTTAAAAGTTCTTTTTATCGTTACAGCTTTTTTGATACGCTCTAATAATATTTTTTTTCGTGCTAATTATTTGAATACTAGGGATAAGTAGTGTTAGATAGTGATTTTGTTGCTTGATTAAATAGTTTTCTTGGTATTCGAATAGCATCATTTACTTTTCAAAGACACGCTCTGGCAGAAATATATTTTGAAGTTCTTCCGACTCCATCGCAGAATCCCTTTCCGTTAGACATCAGGAAAAAGTGCTACTCTGCAGCCATTTGAAAGTGATTAAGATGATAAGTTAAATTTATATAATTTTTTTTATTTTTGCTGAGTATGACTTGGTTCGACTACGCTGCTAGCACATTGTGGTTGCAGTAGCGTCTGCCGCCACCAACGAGTTTGTGCAAGCGAGAAGAAAGAGCCACGCAGCGGCGCACAGTGGGAAGAATAGCACTTTTTTGGTTGAAAAATCTGCCTGCTCCTCAATTCTTAAATGATTGCAGCCATTTTATTTATTTAAAGGGAAACATATAGGCTTTAACGGGCAACTGATACTTTTTCACGAAACTGCAACATAACCTTAAAAAAAAATATTAGCCGTAAAATAATAATGATTAATCGCTTTAAATGAGATAAATATCTTCGATGTTGGACATAAAGCTTAAACTTACATAATCTTATAGGCTTCTTACTCAGACATAAGGAAGTCATGCAGGTCCAAGTAGGACCAACATAGCCTCGAAAAATTCCATATTTAGCCTAAGAGCACTTTTTTGGTTAAAAAATCTGCCTGCTCACTAAATGTTAACCGATTTTGACCATTTGTTTTTCAATTAAAGGTAAAATCATAGGCTTTAACGTACAAGTGCTGGTTCTTTGATGAAACATAATTAAAAAAAAAAACTATAAGCGGTAGAATGATAATGAGAATTATTAATCGCTTTAAAATGAATAAAAATATCTTTGATGTTTGACATGAAGTTTTCAGTGATATAAACATATAGGCTTCTTACATGGAAATAAGGAGGAGATGGAGATCTAAGTAGGCCCAACATAACCTGAAAAATTCAGTATTCAGCTTAATTTTGAATATCTTGGTCAATTCTTGACCAATTTTTATGGATCAAATCGGATATGTTTATTAGATTCATTAAACTAGTTAAACAATTTTTTGGGATTTCATAGTACCATTTATAACCTTAAAATTGACTCTTTACTGTCAGAATATGCTTTACAGAAACAATAAAGCAAACAAATATTGAAACATTTATGTATGTTGCTATTTTATTTACATTCATTGTCAAAAATATGTATATTTATATACACGAAGTTCCCCCAATATTTTAACATATGTAGTCTAATAATAGACGCATAAACAATTGTCATTTTAGAAAAATTTATTTGTTACTGGTAAGTTTAGTTTTTATAAAAAAAAATAAAAATTTAAGTAGGTAGTGTAAATTATAAGCCTTTACTACAAAAAACATGACATTTTTTTATAGGTGAAAATATAACCTTGAAACTTTTGTACTAAGAAAGTTTTGCTTATCTACATATCTCATTATTCTCTATTGATAAATCTTAATAATTTGTAAAAATATTACAAAAAAATATTGTATCTATATATTTAGTGCATGTTATATTTTTATTAAAAAAAAAAAAAAACTCCTAAAATTATGATCTTTAATAACATATTTTTACTCTTTTCAAGTACTTATGGAACGTATCATCCATTAAATGTATTATTAACACAATAATTTTGTATAAATAAAGTACTTGTTTTTATTATAACCTATCACCTTAATACCCTGTACTTACAAGTTTAACACTAATTTATACTTTAGTGGGTGTTTTATGTGTCCTATACTGTACAACTTTATTTATACTAAGCATCATTCTACTTCCCAAGTTTTTTTTGCGTCAGTATATTATAATTCTATCGTTTACTTAATGGTTAACAAACATTTTCATGTTTTAACATTTCTTTTGCTTCGTCCGTTATTTCTTCTGATTTTCGTTCTTCTTTCACACGTTTAAACGTAATTAAAGGATCTGGTGCTACGAATAGATAATGTATAATATCAGTGTTTGTTCACTACCATGTATTAAAATCTTATGGACAGATGGAGGCATTCTATACCAGGGGTACAATGCGACAAAAAGGTTAGCCGTATGTAAAGCATAATCTTTGTACTTTTCAGACTCAACTTTTTTATTGCAGGTTAACAATCGCATAATGGTGATAGTTCTTCGTATCAAAGTTTTATCTACACCAGTTGCCTTAGCTGCCAATTATTAATTTTCAAAAAATACTCTTGCCACATTGCCAGTATTCGTTGTTCCAGATCCTTGCTTTACAACGTCAGCAAGAATTGATAATGAGGAATTCAAATTTTCTTGCACTTTTTTTTCTCAGTTTTTTTATTAACTTTTCATCGTTGGTCTTAGCTTGAAATTTCATCAAATCTAAATTGTATTAGATACGAAGATAAGCCTCTAAAAAACGTATCCAGGCATGCAATGTTGATAGCCCGAATTTATAAGAATCTTTGTTACCGGGAAGTTTTAATACGAGCTTTAGGTTATTAACGTCCTTTGGACCAACTCTACACACATTACAACGGCACGAAGCTTTTTGTTCTGTTAATGCATGACAGGTCTTATTATCCATCATCGTACAGTACATGTCGAAACTAGTTGTAAATTGTAAATCTTCGAAAGGAACCAAAAAAAAGCTGACATTTTAAGCAAACTTTAGTAATAATAATACAATTTTTTTGATGGTTGAGAATTTTCCGGAACAAAACGAAATTTGATTGGTCTGCAATATTGAACTGAACATGGTGATGAATTTTCCCAGATAATTTTAGCGTCAGTTTTTAATTGCAACGGAACCATGGAAACTATAAACACAGATTTATCTGAATTAGTCACGTTATTGTTATTGATACTTTCTATTTCACCATCAGTATCACTATCTTCAGAACTACTTTGAGAAATAGCTACAACTTCAGGTGCATCCACATTAGTACTGCTATTGACATTTGATTTCTCTGTTTATGTACCCAAACTGCACTCTTGACGCGTAGTTTGTTGCGCCGAAGCTCCGTCTATACCCCACTTTCCAACGAATACTAAACTTTCATCTTGTATTTTGCGAAGATCATCCTTATTTACAGTCAACAAAATACGTTGAATAGTGCGTTCCAATAAACAAATGAAGTTGACTTTTGCCCCGTACTTGGTAATCGTAATGATCTCTGGGTAACAAAGACTTTTTTCCTCAACAACTTTGAAATAGTTAGGGTAAGGATTATTGCACCATCGTTCATTGTAAATCCTCGATTTTTCTTTTTTTTTTCGTCAATCCAAAGTCCATACACATTGCCGCTATATCGTTAATGTCCGGTTTACTAATAATTATGTCACTGTTTTTCCATCTGTTATTTGCTGTTCATTTTCTAAGTTTTTTAGTTTTAGAGCCTTTGAGAGTTCATCACTACTATGGTTAGAAGCTAGTTCCTGCACTCTTAATCTTTTAGTAGATGTACACCCTTCTTCGTAGCTTTTTCGTGGACGACCTCTCTTTGATGATGTTAGAATCTTTTTATCAGGCGATGAGTTATGTCTTACTTGTAAATCAACCTTTTCTACTGTACAATAAACTCTCGCTGCAAAAAATCTGTATATTTTTGCAAAAATTTACTTTTAACCCCACGACTATCAACCCATTTCTTATTATATGATGGTATATAAGTATTTTAAACTTCATGTTTGATCGTTGAAATTTGACATTCAGAAAACCTACTAGTTGATCTTATGTGATCAATAATAATATCCGATTTATCTTTTTTATTTTTAGAATTATTAGTCCATAATATTTCACAAAGTACTGCATTGGATACCTTGTACTCCATTTCTACTGGAAAAATGATATTAATTATATTTTTCTGTTTTGTTAAATGCATGAAATATAAAAATGTCGTTGTGGCATAAATCGATTACCTGCTATAAAATACGCGAGAGAAAAATTAAGCTCAATTTATAGTCATTAAAACAACGATGATAATAACCGATAAAAAAATGGTGTTAATATTACTTTCAAAATTAGCTTGAAAGTGAATTAACTTACATTATTGATTATAAATTTTTTATTCTGATTTATCTATATCCATGCCTTTTTGTGTATTCATCCATGCAATTTTTATGATTTAGATGAATTTTCAATTTCAAATGGACTTGTGTATAACTGTATAAGTTTTTTCACAGATCATGGACAGTTTTCAGGTATTGCCGGTTATTATGAGAAGCTCAAACATTTTTTATAAATTCGAGAATGCTACTATTGCAACGACAACTTTGATACTGGAGCAATCCTACAAATTCAATATTTTCCATGAAAACGAAAATTATATTAATGTTTTGATAATGACATAAACGCACGTGTAGAGAAAATAAGCACACAACAAAAATTTTATTTGATGCTTTTTTCTCAGCACGTGAGACAAAAGAGTAAGCTGTAAAGTTAATAAAATGTTATATATGCGTAATTATACAAGATGTAAATAGAAGAGGTTATGCTTCATAGAAATTATTATTATTCTTTTTATTTTTTAAACCAAGAGTCGCTCGCTTATCCATAATCTATTTTAAATCAATTGCCCTAATGTTATCAAATTGTATTTAGTAGAAAAGGAGTAAGCTCTTTAATATCAGATTGCCTGTGATTAAAATAATCTAATTTTCTCTTATACTATAGGAAAAATTAAAACATACAATGAACAATAACAGTTTCATAAATTATTATGAGCTGAATAACTTTATACTTTCAGGAAATCCATGAGTGCCCAATCCTTATTTTATTGCTCAGATAACAAATGCAATACTACTTGACAAGATCGATACGTGTGCATAATACACAAAAATTTGCTGCATATACATAACAATCATATAGAAATGCCTCATGCATTGGTATTAGACATATACACACATTGAAGATTTTCTAATTTACTTGCATCATTATTATTCTGAATAACTACGATGTACCGGATCACTACAATATGAACACTAAATCTGCAATATACATTATTCATGCTGAAACAATGATGACAGAAGTACGATTTGATCAATTTATTATTACGTATTATTATATTAGCTCAGAGAGTACGCGAAATAAAGAAAAGAAAACATTGCGTTCAAAATTTACTTTTGAGCTTTAAAGCGCCTGTCATCGCTAGAGCAGCCGACTTCTCACCAATACTTGAATCTTCGGCTTTAACTCTTTGCGAAGCTCTCCTAGCTAAAACTCTATCTGCTGAGTTTATAACCTTAACGTTTTCTCAATTCTGGAAATAAGCTATATCATGCTCCTTGCACGCTGCGTCCAGTAGATTTATACCCGAATCACCTCCAGCTCGACGTTTTGTAAGTTTAGTACCCTGACCCCAGTACTGATAGCCCAGAATGTGATGTTCTATTAGTGAATCATTTAAAACTCTATCCAGAAGACCACGCCCTCTATAAATGATCATCACTCTTCAGAGGTTAAATCATGGCTGAGCACCAGGGCGTGGAGGCACTTATTATATACCTTACACGAGTATAAAAACACTGCGCATTTGATGCACACATCGGTCGTTATCCAGCCTTCATACTGTACAGACATGCAATTTAAAGAGCAAACTGTAAAAGTGCAAGTTCAAAACTTTGACGCTGTTGTAAAACAAGAATAGTGCTCACATCAACATGGTGAATTGCTTCCAAACAGTATTTGAGCCGTATTCTGTGGTCCATCCAACTGTGGTAATACCAACAGTCTATTGACACTAATTGTTCATCCGAACGGATTGAGGTTTGAAAACGTCTATCTTTATTCGAAGTCGCTTAAGGAGGCTCACACCTAATATGTAGCTCATATTTTAAAGACGTTATTATAAATATTGATTAGATGTTATAACAAGTTTCACTTAAACTGACAATAATATAGCTGATGTTAAAAATCGTGCGATTTTCATCATAAAATTTTTTTGTCAAATTTTTCAGATACCAAGGATTGAAAAAAAATTTAACAAATTAACATAATCTCTTTCATTTTACATGTTTTTTTTAGATTTTTGGACTTGTTCTCTTCTTTGAACAAATTCATCAGGAGTCACCGACAATAAATTTGCAAAAACTTCAATTGGTTTTGCAAAAATTCAATTATTCACGTATTATTCGTATTTCTACATGAACAATTGAATTTTCTGGACAACCTATTGAAGTATTTGCAAATTTAATGTCGGTGACTCCGAATGAATTTGTTTCAAAAAGAGAATAAGCCTAAAAATCTAAAAATGTAAAATGGAAGAGATTAAGTTAATTTGTTGAATTTTTTTTCAATCCTCTGTATCTGAAAAATTTGACATCAAAATTTTATGATGAAAATAGCACAATTTTTAACATTAGCTATATTATTGTCAGTTTAAGTAAAACTTGTTATAAATTCTAATAAATATTATTACTAACGTATTCACAATATGAGCTAAATATTAGATGTGAGCCTCCTTAATCAGCCAAAGTATACGTTTTTGAAAGACCTGTTGTTGGAGCCCATAGATGGTGTGCAATACTTTCCTTTCAGTGAACATGAAACAGTAGTATCTCAAGATGATGCACTACCCGATTCCATCATGATTTTCGATGACATAGCTTGTAAAAAGCAGGCTAATTTCAGAGCTTTCTACTGCAAGGGAAGACACAAAAACGTGAACTGCTTCTATCTCTGTCAGTCATACGCCAAGGACCAAAACACCTCGTTAGAGCCAATGTTAATTTGTTGGCTCTATTTCGTAAAGATGAGCTCAATTTGAAACACGTAAATGATGATCATGTGAACTTCGATATGTGCTATAGTCAGTTTAAAGAACTATGCTCTAAGTGTTGGAATGATGATAAATATGGATTAGTTGTTATCGACAAAGACAGACGGATAAGTAGCGGTCGATATCGCAAAGGTTTCGACAATTTTGCTATAAATATAGGAATGTATAGCGCAAACAAATCAGTCGGCTGTGAGACTTTAAAGTGTCAACATGTATGAGCGAAAAAAAGGCGTACTGTACTAACTGGTGAAGGCAAGAGAAGCTGTGAAAAAGAAGTATCGGTTATAAAAAGTGGGAAAATATAAGGTTGAAAAAGAGCTGAGTGAAACTTTTAAATAAATCACAGATTCTTTAAGAAAATCACTACTGGATCGAAGAAAGTAAAGAAAAAATAAATTACTTTGTGACTCATAATTATTTTGCTACGAAGCAGCTACCCATCAAAGGAATGAAAAAAGAAAAATACAGCGATGATGAGGCGACGTTTGAGTCGGCTGTCAGTCAAACTAATAAAAATGATGATGATGATGATGAAATGAATATTACTATCCAAAATCAAACTAATGATGGTAATAAAAACAACGTACATTTACAAATAGTTGATGAAAATCAGAAAGAATTATTAGATTTAGTGTACGGGCTTCGAAAAGATGATAAAATGTATAATTTTGGAAATTAATCAGTAAATTGTATCAACAATGAAATCAGATGAACGAGTTGAAATATTCTATTAGCGTTGGACTGATTGAGCTACTTGTGAAAAAACATCCTGACACATCTCGCATAACTCAGAATGATTCGGCCAAATATTACACACTCTTGTAAACTTCAAGCGCGCATCGAAAGGGATTTAGCAAACTAGGAACTATTCGAACACATATTAGTAATAAATTTAATAAAATTATAGCTCCAATGTTTGATCTTATATCCAGCAAAAAGGGGGGATCATTGCTGCGTCACTACAAAATTTCCAAAACAATGCAGTCAGTGGATTATATACAATGGGATGATCCAAATGAGCTGATCGATCGTCTACGATTACTCGTAGCCGAAAGCGCAGCAGTAAATACGAGTCATGATAATGTGATGATATCGATTATCGAAGAGCTATGCTGAGGAGGGTATATATATTCAAGCATATGTCAATTTCAGTCAGTATCGAAATAAGCATCGACGTGTTCGGACGTAAGCTGGGCAAGACCAAAGGCAGCAGCAGCCAGGGTCCTTCCGGTATTGGATAAAAAATCACTGCTGATGGACAGTATGATCTAGATATCATAGGATTATGCAATGTTGCAGCAGCAATTAACCCAAATGATGCCACGAATCTTAATACTTTTCTAAAACAAAAAAAAAGATTATATTGGATGAGCAAGATAAGCTAAGCGCAATGTTGCATAGTTTGAATGACTTAGTTACACAGAAAATAGTGAAATTAGAGCAGAAAATATTTACCATGAAAGAGGCATTGGCACAGATCTCTAATATTATACCAGAAGATGATTAGACCAAGTATAAAATGAATGGTAAGATTACTGAAGTCTCATTCGCTTATCAACCGTCAACGAGGATGGATCGTAAGAAGGAAATTGTAGTGTAGGAACTCCACAAACCAGCTGGTCGTAACTATCCGCGTCGAAAGTCTGATATCCAAGGCTTGGATGAGACATGGCAGGCCGATCTTGTGGAAATGATACTCTATGCTTGTGAGAACAAAGGTCACGGATATATGCTCACTGTGGTAGATGTATTCTCAAAGTATGCTTGGGCTGTACCTGTAAAGAGAAAGACTAGTAAGGATGTTGCAGCAGCTATGAAGTTATTATTACAAAATGTTCATGTACCAAAAAATCTGCTCACCGAAAGAGGTAAAGAATTCTACAATGAGAGTTTTCAAGACCTCATAAAGAGATACAAGATAAATCTCTACTCGACATACAGTAATCTCAAAGCATCGATATGTGAACGATTTAATCGCACTCTGAAAAACAAAATGTGGACAAAGTTCAGTGTTCGTGGTAAATACAAGTAGCTGGATATCTTACCTGACTTATTTGCTGCTTACAACGCTCGAAAGCATCGAACAATCGGTATAAAGCCTAGAGATATTACGGCCGCCAATGAAGCACAAGTTTTGTGAAAATTCAAAGTTAATGGAAAAACGATAATAGGCCAAAATTCAAAGTTAATGATAAGTAGCGTGTAAGTAAAGCTTAAAATGTCTTTAAAAAAGGCTACATGCCAAACTGGTCAACTGAAATATTGACAATTTACAAAGTATCAAAAACTAATCCAGTTACTTATCACTTGAAATATTATAAGGATCAGCCAGTCTCTGGTGGCTTTTACGTACAAGAGCTTCTAAAATCTAAATATCCAGATATATATCTGGTGGAAAAAGTCATGAAAAAACGTGGTAATATGGTATATGTTAAATAGTTGGGGTTGGATAAATCTCATAACAGTTGGATCGATAAGTTAGATATTTAAAAAATAGAGAAAGAGGAGGGGGCCCCGTCTGGCACCCCGTTCTGTGGTGAACAACCTATCTTTCACTTCCACCTCCATGAACTTTCTCTTTTTTTATTGATTTTTACAAATTTACAAATTTAAATTTATCATCGCCATGGTATACAATAAAAAAAGCATATTTTTGAACTTTTTCTCTCAACTCATTGTACAAATCATCATTGGTTGCGATTGCTTTTGATACACGATCTGGAATAAAGACTTGAAACTCGTTGTCGATGTCAATGACCACTCTGCATCCAAATCTAGTTTGCACTTGCTTCAGCTGTGTCAAAATGTACTGTCGCTCCTTCTCCAGCTGCGATAACCTCATTGTCAGGACGTAATTATTGTTGGCGATTCGGCTTATTGTATCCATTTTACTGAAACAGAAGAACAATATTTGATCAGCATATACATATGGTAGGTTAGAGTAACGATTTTATTTACCTCTTGAAGAATTCTTGCTTCCTTGCTTGGTGGTGTATACTCCAAAGGAGTTACTAAGTTCTCTAGCTCGTCAAGCGACAGAATAAGCTCCGCTGGAGGATGCGGCTGTATTTGTAGCTCCATCCCCATCACTTCCTCTCCCTCCACTTCTCCTCCCACCACTTCTTCCCCCTCCACATCATCTAGATGAACCAGCATGTATACAAGTTCGAGATCTTCAGCATCTAGTGTGATGTAGCCCCAAGGTAGCGAATCCGTGCTGTTAGGGAGTAACTGAAGTTTGTCATATTGCGGGCTGAGAGCTATTTTTCGCTGTTGCTTGGTACAAACGATGTGTAGCCTGGACAGGATGTTGTTTTGCTGACAAATGACTGTAAATTTGTTGAAGAGACAGTTCCAGTAGTCTTCAAAGTCGATTTTTGTCTTCACGACAGCTGTTTTGACGCCGTTGGCCTTCTTAAATAGCTTCTCGCTTTGCACTCGGATGCAATACATCTAACTTCGTAGTCCAATGAATTCCGTCAGGATATGGCCACAGCACTCGTCCTTTATCAGCCCGATGACTTTTTTATTTACCAGAGGTAGATCGAATTGATTATTCGGTGAATAATCTGATGTGTCAGATCTCTCGATATTTTGCTTTATTATTTCGTAGATATTTCACCAGAAATCTCGTATATCAAGCTATCCGTGTCTGTGTAGAGCAATGTGCACTTGTCAAAACGCTGCTTCATGTACGAGTAGTGGAAATCATAAATAAGGGTCTTTGATATGTCAAGCACACTCAAACCAACATATATTGGTTTTCTTACACTGATATCCGTGCGTGCAACTTGAATAGCCACAAAATTTTTCTCGAATATTGAGTGACTGTGGAAGTTGGGTCGGGCAATGAGTGTTTCTGCACTATAGCGCCCTTCCCACTTGTTCACGAGTTTGACATCTACTCGTTCTCGCTCGTTCTCCATGGTCTTACCGTAGACAGCGTTAAACATGAGTATGAGAAAGAGCTTTTCAAACTCATTATCGCTCTTCTTCCACGTAGGGCTTGAGCCATGGACTTTCTCTAAAACGTAAGACTCTATGGACTTTCTTGAGTACTAATCCATGCGTGAGAGCCTGCTTCAGTACCGTGTAATGTATGACATAACGCTTTTTATTATATAGAGTCGTCATGAGCTTTTGCTGCTTGGAGTGAGGTGGAGCCATATGTGGCGGGCAGAGAGGTAAATCCTTATGGTCATCATGGATAGCTACTGGGTACTCCAGATCTACTCCAAGTATGTAACCAAAACGATCATCACCAGCACAAATATCTCCATCATCTGGTGTATTGAGGAAATTTACTTCCGTGATGTGGTCGACCCAGTGGAAGTCTCTTCTTGGTAATGGCTGCGTCATTGCCCATCCATACAAGTTGTTCGCATCAAAGTACATGAGGTACTTCTCTTCTTCCTCGGGATTATATGCTTTTCCCATATACTTGTTGTTGGCCTTGGCGTATCGCTTGCAGCACTGGCTCACTCCTCCTCTGATCCCTTTCTCCACAAAGAAAAGCATGTCCATGTCAATGAGCAATTCCAATTTCACGTGCGTGAGCTTCAACATGGCGTCCCTAGTTGAACCAGGTGTTGTGTAGTAGTGTGCAGGATCTAATCCGTAAGCTACCATGCACGTTGACCAAAAATTCTCGAAGACGTCTACTAACAGCAAAACATTCGTCTTTAAGTATGGATTGGAATATTCTCCAAGCGTTTGAATGTAAAATGTTTTCCATACATTTTGCGCATGCTCATAGTCTGCATCGGAAATTTCGCTATCAGTCAACTTGCTGTGGAATGCGGCTTTTGATGGCAGCTCTCTTTCTCTTAGCTTCTCTAGGGAGCAAACGTAGTCGTAAGGGAATACGCTCTTCTTCAGCAGAAGCTTTGTCTGCTTCCACTATATACATGCTGGAATTCACTGCTTGTAATCTCACACTTATTCAGGTATGATGCTAATTTTTCCAAGGAGGAGGGCATGAATCGGAACGAATCCATGAATCCAAAATTAATATGGCTTCCCTTTATATGCTTGGTAAATGACACGTACTTTTCCTTGTTTTCAGCAATAAGATTAACCCTTTTCTCGAATTCTTCACTCGTGGCCAACTCTTTGATGATGAAGTGTGAGTCGTAGCCTGTTAGGTTGTGAAATACCACTTATATGAATCTTCAATTGTGGTAGTTGATGTTATAACTTTCGTGTGCAGCACCTCTAAACTTTCCAGTCAAATGGCAGTGGTCTCATACTTTTTTCTGTTTTTTTCCGAATGAGATGCAACAAATGTGATAAGATTTAGCTTGTCTGAACTCATCCTCTTCTCTATCAGTCAAGTTCATGGGTTTTGGATTTTCATATAATTCTTGCACATTACCTGCAATGGCATTTAATTCTCGTATGAACCACTCTGCTGTTGTTTCCGCATCATTTTCTCTTCGGTAACTCTTGTAAACGGATTTGTTGTCATCAAAGCTATAATAGCCTATACTATAGGCTTGATGCTTTTGAAAGGCTCTAACATCATTTTCCACAGGCTCAAGAAAACATTCAAAGTCTGTATAAATGGCATAAGGAACTTTTCAGCGGAATTAAAGTTACTAAACTTCAGAGTGTTGTTTCCTTCCATTGGAAGCTGAATCTGGCACTTGTTCACATTAGCACAGTTAGTTTTATGGTTCTTAAGCTTATCTTCAGTGTAGAAGAAATGTAAGCATTCATCACAAATCCAGCACTTTTTTTGTCTTTTCTATATCTGATCTGTCATCAATTTTGAGAGATTCTTCATCCACACATGGTGCTTTTCAGTTCTGGAACATCTTCATCCTCTTCTTCATTGTCTTTATCGTTGTAAAAATTCTGTACTAGAAGTAGATTTACATGATTTTGTTTATTTATGAAAGTGATGTGACATGGTGAGACTGTATGCTTGTCACCATATTTCCGCAACATATACACATTCACAGAGACAGGATTTTGTTTTCCAAACTTGCAAACATGCTTTAGAGACACTGGAAACTCTATTCCATTAAAGTTTAGTTCATTTTCATATGCTCGATAGTAACTTACTCGCTGAGCATTGTTACCCATGGGATGTAGTGCAGATAGAATTGCCTACATAAAACACTTGTCACCGTTATTGTGTACATTTACACATGCTTTTTTCTTCAGTATATCATCTGGTAATTTAACAAATGAACTTGCCCTCATTGGATTAAATTTATTTATATTAACTGTTAAACTGATTATTTGTCGAAGTGTCTAACCAGAACTTTTCTCTTCGAAGTCTTCCATTTAATGCATAATGGGTTGTTTCATATTTAAATCGAACCATTCGTCATCTATGTTGGTCGATCTCAAAACTGCAGCAATCTTTGTGTTAAAATGCTTATGATCAATAACTTCTGCATCATTTTTCTGGATCATATACGCTGCGGCAAGCTCAAAATTATACTTTATAGCATTATGTTGTTCTAGAGCACTAGTAATTTTAGATATAAGAACTTGGCGTCATTTAAAAAGGAAGCTATGTTTATGTGTCCACGATTGATTTCCACACCTGTTGCTATGCGATTCTTAAATGCTGATGATAAATATTTCCACTGTACACTGTTTTTTATTTTTTTAAGAAACTAGGATGATGATAACAAATCTTAGTTGAAAAAATTCACGGATAAGTTTTCAAGCAATAAAAAATCTGCTCCTGAACGTGAAGGTTATGAGAAACTAAAATAAATAGATTTTATAGTTGACATGCAGGGCTTTAATCAGCCCGTCAATGATTAGGTTCTCAAAGAACTAGCTATACTGCCGCTCCAGTCTGATCGTGAGTCTCTGATGTTTCTCTTTAAGGAACCGTTTCCCTGGCAACCGTTTCTCAGACAAGTACAAGAAAGAAAACATTTGGCAGGAACACTGTTTTCACGGTATACTGTGGGAGTCGGAAAATTTTGCAATTAACACGATACTTCGAGAGCACCAACAAGATGCCAGAAAAGTGTATGTGTTTAGCTCTTTGAGAAAACAATGGTTGGAGAGGTTTAAATTTAAAGTTTCTGATATGACATATTTCGCCTACCCTCCAACTGACAAGATAAAACTAGGCACTGTTTGCCCACATCATAAGGGAGCATACAAGGCCAACTGTGCTCATCACAATGTAATACTTTACAAAAAGTTTCTCCTAGACTTACCTAAGCCCATGAAACGGGTGTAAATATTAGATGTTTGAAGATATTAAATTAGACATACGCCAGCTATTGGTCAAAATATGATTGATTTTGTGTGCTTGGAGAGGTATAAATTATTGGTTGTACCTCACAGGTAAGAGCGTTTGGTTATGGCTCTTATCAAGGTAGTAAGCACACGGGTGCTACGAGCATGGCTTTAATCCGGCACCCTTAACCACCTAGATTTAAAGTTAGGGGTGGTCCGCACGCTATAAGTAGGTGGGCCAGCTCCCGCACGGGGAGGGGTGGGCCAGTCCCTGTAGCTTCCGCGCAGGAGGGGTCGGTCAGCTCCAGCGCCGGAGCTGGTCCATGGGCTAGGACCGGCTCTGTATACCTACTTATGTACCAATAGATTAATATGTTTATCGTACTAAAAAAAGGCAAACAAAGTTGGGGGTACACTTAGTACATAAATGAAAAAAAAATGTATTTATTAGTTATTCTATTTTTAATTGCCTACCTGTTTTATAGTAATAATGAATGTCTTTTAACGCGTAGAACATTTTTATTTGAAATAAAATTATATAGCTATTTATAGAATCGATAAATATGTAAATGTAATTATAAGGTATAATTCTGTATCTATACATACATAATTATTTCTCATGGCATTGTTGCATAAAAAATTGGCGTAAAAACTTGAACTGCGCAATTTAAACGATAAGTTTATTATATTTGTAGATAAAGCATTACGTTTTTTTCAAATGACTTTAAAAAATACTGCCATATTAAATCATTTATCGAAGAATGTATGAAGTTGGAAACATTTACTTAGAACATGTAGTATTCGTGCACATTCAATAGAGGTTGAGAAGTGGTGGGGGGATGATGAAGAGGGGGAGAGGGGGGCGGGGCGGGGCGAGTGGCACGCGCGGCGCTCCGTTGAATCATTAACTTAATGACTTGAACGAAACTAGACTATATAATGAAATTGCTCGGACGCATTTCGATCCTAATGTAAACTGATTAAGATGTAAAAAAACTATTGATAAAAAAATTTCTGCATTATGAAAAGTATTATAATGAAAATTCACCAATAGAGAATCAGAATTATACTGATAATTTTGTACGTGAAAATAGTTCCGTATCTAAATATGAAACCAAAGTCAGTATTTAAATGATGCTTGTTAATTAGAAGAATGTAAAGACCATGTGTCCTCAGAAGTTTTTTATTAAGTAATATACAATATTATAATATAGACTATACTCAAAATATTGATAGTCCACATTTAAGAGTATCTAAAAATGTGGATAGTTAAAATGTGCAAATTTTAACCTAATCTTGCAGTCAACAGCCCAGAAAATCATGAAAACAATTTACTAAAACTGTAGTTTTCTGATTCTCCAGATAGTTACGAGGATCCTTAGCTTTTGAATTTTGCCAAACTAACCTAGCACTCGTCATCAGCGACCTCCGAAACCATAAAACGGCACAGTAGAATAATTCTAATAAAATGGAATTTTGAAACCCTAGATATAGTCATAAGGAACTTTAGCTATAGAATTTTTTAATATTGACCACGGATTTGTGATCAGCGACCCTAAAAAACATGAGAATAATAAGGTGGTCATGTGGTACTTTAGCTTTCCAAATTAGCGAAATTGACCTCGGATTTGTAATCATTGGCCCAAAAAACCATGAAAACGATATAAATGATCGAAAACACTGGAAAAGCAAAAAAATTTCGACCCCAAATCTAGTGACGTAAAATTTAACATTTTGAATTTGGAAAAATTGACCTTTAATTCGTAACCAGCCAACTCAAAAACCTCTAAAACCATACCAAACTTAATATAATCCCAATTTTTTTTGCCACACTCTAAAAGTTGATTTTTTTGTAGAAATTTTTCAACTTTAATTACATTGCAAGATGGAGGACAACACTTTTTAACAAAAAGCGGTAGCAAAAATGTTGATGAATTACCCAGAGAATATTTTCACTTTATTCTATTCATTCATCGCGAAAATTGTGTTGAAGCAAGATTTTTTCCCACTGTATGGCGTGTCTACGTCAGTATCAACTGGAGAGCGTAGGAAGCACAGGTGCAGTATTACAGGTCAGTGTGACAAAAAAGATGGCGTCCAACAAGCCTCGTTAAAGGACAAGGACACGAGTTAAGTCCCTTTAATGATATTTGTTATGGTGCTGGTTCATGGTGTAAGCAAGGCAATAAAGTGCGTGGAGCGTCGCAATTTTGTTTCTCTCGACTCAGTTAATGGAGTACATGATAAGAATTATTGTATCGTGAGCTAGAGCAAGAATGCATATGTTGTAGGCTAGAATACATATGGTCGATATTTTGATTGAAAAAAAGGCCAGAATTGTATCCTGAAACATGCACCAGCCGTGACCTGCACCGCAGCGAAAACAAGCACGTTCAGTCTCACTGCAAGGGACGCGTCGAGCCCCTGCATAAACTTCACAGTCAGACGTGCTGCAACGTTGGCTATCTTGCGTGACCACCTCCTCTAGGTCTCTTTCCCTCTATCTCTCTTTTTTTAGCGTTCGTGCATACGTTGGAAAGATAGACGTGCGGTGACATTGTGTAATCTCGTTATTGGCCTCTTTTCGGTCTCTCTTATCTAATGGCAAATTGAATTTTTCTTGTGTTTTAAATAATTAAGATTGCACTGTTGTTTATATGTGATTTGGATTGAATCTTTTTTTAAGTTAGTAGTGCTCAGTTTCATAATACTATAAGTTCTGCGAGTACATTGTAAATGCACTATTGTTTAGATTTATAATATAAAAAATTTACCGAATATATTCTCAACTAAAAAATCATTGTCTGATAAAAGCTCAATCTGTGAGCCTTTTTGTGGTTTAATAGCAAAATGTGATACTAATATTTGCGTTGTGCTACATGCTACTTACAATAGCTTCGTGTATATACATATATCTTCCTATATTATATAGTTGTATTGTTGTAGGGTGAGAAATAGCTCCCCCCCGCTCCCCCAACTCCCCTCCGCTCCCCTCTCAGCTCCCTCCCCCTTAAATAAGGTAAAATTCGTTTCTTTTTACCGTAAAATATGACCTCAAACAATTTGAGCTAGATCCCCCTCCCCCCGACTCGCCCCCCAAACATGTGTTTTCTTTCGTAATAAATTTTGACAACACGATTACTTTCTTATAAGTATAAAAATACCTATGCGAAAAACCAACTTTTATGAAAATTGATTATGCAGCAATTAATAATAATAAATAGAAAAACGATATTCATAATCGTACACCAAAAATGTAGGATTATACCTATAGAAGTCGTGAAAAAATCCTACATATTCAAACGAAAAGTATTATTTGGATCTCAGGGAGATGAGTTTCATATATATATATCATTATAGATCTTGAGAAAATTCTGGAATTAGCGATAAGACATGCTTTTCTGGTGACGCATTCAAATACTTACAAGGAAAATACTACTCTTAAATGTTTCAAAGCTTCTCTCGGCATTATTTATGCTAAGAATTTGCTCTATGGCGGATAATAGGGTAACTTTTTACAAGAATATATACATCATTGAAAAAAATATGTCTTGCGGAAAATAAAAAACAGAATTATGGAAAACTTTTTCAAGAATCTACAAATAATATGGACTCTTGATTTGACAAACAAACTTCATAGCTTATAGACCAACACACATATTATTGAAGCGTAGGCAGTAGAATGAATCTATCAAATTCACAAGGCAAGGCAGAAGTAGAAGTACTTTAAAACTACAGAGGAGTGGCTTTTTAAATGTAACATACAAGATTTAAGAAATTATAATCGCTGAAAATGTAGAAAAATTGGTAGAAAAGTAAAAAATAATAAGAGAGAGTTAGGTTGCTATCGGGAAAAAAAGAAGAACAAGATACCATATTTTTGTATTAAATTATTTAGTGGATAAAGTACCATGAAGCCTGGAACTTTTAAGTTTATTTGTCTAAAAAATAGGTGATAAGAGAATATAAAATAAAACAGGTGGTGTAATAGTAGGCAAACTTTAAATTAACTGTCTAAAATTATCTAATGAAGTTGTTTAGGGTGCCTAGCATATTAAAGACAGAAAACATATGCAGAAAGACTTAGTTAAATAAAGTACAAGTAATATACTGGAAATAAACAAATAAAAAACGAAAATGTTGATTTTCGGAAATGGATAAAGCATAAAACAGATCTGTTTGAATTCGAAGTGGATGCATTGGAAGTTTAGAACTAGGAAATGGACCAGAAAGTGTGGTTCTCAACAAAAAAGTTTCCTAGCATGGAAAAAAAACGACATATTGGGAGCAATGGACAGTTAAAGCAGTTTTAGGCTTAAGCAAAAGAGATAAAGTAGAAAATTTACATCAAAGGTCATTTTTCATGAAATAAATGATAAAATTGTATTGCACATACGTAGCCGAGACTCGTGCATGAAAGGGAGGACTCCGCGTTTCTCGCCCCGCTGAGCGAAACTGCCAAAGCTCCTTGAATCGTCCAACCTTTTAAAATCCTTACCACATTTTTTACAAATTTTTTTTTAGTCTTTCATTATGTATTAATATATGTCTATTTGAATGTGTCAATCTTTTGAATTTTATTTACATTCGGCACATTTAAATAATTTTTCTTTACCATGTTCTTTGAAAAACAAGATTTGTCTGAAGTTTAATGTTATACTGTTTATATCTTTAATACATTATTTTATAAATTAAAATTACATGAAATATAAAAGTTGAAAAAAAAAATAAGTATACCTGTAAAAAAATAATAAATCACTTTTATATAACACATTTTAAGTCTGTAATATATTTTTCCAATTTTATTTACAAATTTTACAATGCATCGAGTAGAAAAATTTTGATCGAAATATCCAAACATTGGAATTTACGCAGTCAAAATATTCTAAACTGTAGGGAGTTTCTTTAATTGGAAAAAAATCATAAAATCTCTAGATATTATAAAAGCTTTTCAAACAGAATGGTGGTAATTGTATAAAATGTGTAAATATTGCTCAAAAAATGTAAAGAGCATAAATGGATTCCATCAACGGAATTAGATAATCTTATATCAATGTAATATAGACGTGATGGAATTCATTCAAAAGTCCGACTATTTTTAGTATGTTCGTCATAGCTTTTATAGTTGTTCTATAAGTATTTAAAATGATCGTAATATTAAAAAAGAGCCGGTGAGTTAACCCAAAAAAAGGTATCATATTCATTCTATGTAAATGCACTCTGCAATATGTGCTGAATTGAGGTTGATTATTTGATATCTAAAATGACAATAGCCCAAGAATCGTTTTTTTTAAAGTTCTTTTATTTTTTAAACTAAAAATTGTTTAAAAGAAATATTTTCAAAACAGTAACAATTATGTCCATGGGATTGCTTTTGATATCTATGTGTGTACGCATATATGTGGATTAAAAAAGAATTGTTTTATTTATTATTTAGACATGAGAATAAAAATATTAAAGTAGGGGATTCGCGTGCAGAGCGGGCAGGAGCGGATATAGTTGTAAGGACTGTTATTTCTTCCACTCCCTCTCCCTCTCTCACCCCCACCCCAAAATCACGTGAGTATTCTTTTGATTTTTACGTGTTTTTGACGATCGTTACTTGTTACCTTGCTCCCCCTCGCCCCCCCCCCCCCCCCCCCCCCCCTCCAAAATTCTTTTGTTTTCACCGTGATTTTCCGTAAATTTTTTTTTTTCTGAATAGCCCCCCTCTGGCCTCCCCCTCTCACCACACTCTCACCCCACCCTGCCACCTCCCTCCGGGACTTAAACAAATTTTCAGATTTCTCTATTTATATATACTTATGAGGACAATAATTTTCTATACATTATGTATATTATTTACCATCTACTATAAAATAATGAATTAATGTCTTGTACAGAAAAGCTTCTCCTGATCCTCCTGGACCATTCATAAAAAAAATTTTATTCATACCATTACATACAGATTTGAAAATATGTTTTTGTGTTTTGTTTGATTTCCAATATGTAAAATCGAACATTTTTTTACTTAATTCAATTTACTCATCATCATTATTTACATCTAGAATAATATTCTCTCGAACAGGTGGATTAAAATTTTCACATTTGCCTTTTAATTTAAACATTTCATTTAAATGTAAATGAGCTTAATTTTCTTTAATTATTTCTAAGTCTTCTGTAAACTTCCTTTTAAACATTCTCCAGATTTCATCACCTTAAGTATTTTCTGCAAGTAAAAACCATGCGAAAAATTTCCGCAATCGATTTAATAATATAACAACGCTAGCTTCTTCAAAAATAGTCTAAATTTGTAAATCGTGTTCAATTAAACCCATGCTAATAGCATTTTCTTTAAAAGTTGTATGTTTTACCTTTATATGTTTTTAAATCTTAAAAAGGTGTACAATCATATTCTTTATTTAAAATCAACTTTATGTAAAATCTTTCCTGGTCTTTCGGATAAATATCATTTATTCTACCTATTGCAGTACATTTCTAGGAACGTTGTCTTTTTTTCAATTTTTTGATCGTTTCATTAATATTATAATACTCTGGAATATTTTTGGGATAACAACGACAGGCTTTACCGAGCCCCGGGAAGCCGACTGGACAACAGGGCAGGTGAACACAATAAGCACGCCCGGGTTATATTACACACTTTATTCATACATATCAAAAGAGGTTAGTAGTAGGAGTAAACGGTCGTGGCTCGTAGGACGTAGCGCGTGCTGTCCGGACGAGAGCCAGCGTCAGAGTAGAGAGCCGCCGTCGGCGGCGCGCCACATTAGGTGGCCGTTCCGAGGAACAGGAACAGCGGGACAGTGAGTGGCTTGGAGATGGCAGCACTGCTTGGTCCCGTAGTCGAAAAAACTTGGCTGGGGACCAGCTGCTGCGTTCGACGGTGCGTTGGGCGTTGAGAAGACGCCTAGGACGCCACAACCACTCTCCCCCCAGTGACGTCCGCGGGGGACGGACGGAGCGAAAAATAAACCTTCTTGGGCTTCTGAAGAGGCACGGAGGCTGGAGCTGCCGTTGGCGACGATGCAGGCGCACAGTGGGGCCAAATACAAAAAACCTGGCCAAAAGTCAAAAATTCAAGTAATTGACTCCAAATTTACTGCCCGGAGGTTTTGGGGGTCGCTAAACACGAATATTGTGACAGAAACTGCCTCTGAGGCACCTGGTGCGCAGGGTGAACCGATTCTACGTCTTCTTCTGGAGTTTTATGGAAATTCGTAACATAGACAGCCGAGACTAGTTACTCGGGGGTGTT
>JAPYYV010006224.1:0-18897 GCA_030522625.1 Copidosoma aretas | reverse complement strand
AGTCAAGGTGCGCCAATGATGCATGATGACATTCGTACGGGTTTTACGCGAGAGAGTCGGTGGGGATTTGCTTTTGCCTCGGTTCGCGGGACAACTTTGCGAGCCGGAGTTCCGAGCTTCGTTGTTGCTTTTTTTTTCCGATTTATTTTTTTACCGTTCATCGCATAATATTATAGGTACAACGTGTCGGTGCTTGAATCTCGTTGCTGCAGTGTGAGAATACTTTTTGGATGCTGCAAATGATTTTAAAATGGACCGAACGGGAAGGATGGTATTTTTCATCCCCTCGATCTCATTGGACTTGGAAATTAGAGTGAATTCCAGTATCCTCGAGAATTTCGGCCGACACTCAAGTTTTCTCACTTTCGGGCAGTTTTAAAAGGAAAGCCGGCACCCTGCACAAATCCGATGAAAACTTTTTAAATTAATCGCGGAGAAGATGTAAATACTCTGCGTCCAAATGTAACGAGAAATCGCGCATTTATTAAAATGTTACTATTTTTAGAATTTAAATATGCAATGAACATTGAAATCAACGTTTTCAGGAGGATCAAATTGATACGGTCAAACATGAAGCACATAATGATTTTTAGACACAGAAACATGATTGCACAGAACATTACATCGATTGATCGTGCTTGTATATTGTTGACACATTGAACACAAAAAGCTATACTTGATCCTACGATGATCGATCACAAGATTCTATTGTGCTGCCAGCAAAATAATTGAATTAAGAGTGTACAAGTATACTTACTTAAAATTGAATATCGATTTCTACCGCATTTAGAATCAAAATTGAATCTGCGTTAGATACACTGCAATTTAAAATGCAATTTCGTTAAACGAGTTTGTGGTAAAAATTAAAAAACTTGGTGGTGCTGTTGAAAATGCGAATTATGAATTCCGAGATGCTCTGTGTTACGGTGTCTTTTCACACGGAACTTGGAGAATTCGATGAATGAGCAAAAGAGTCACGGCCCGATAGTCTGCAAACTAATTTTTCCAAAAAAAAACCCCTCCGGCCAATTTTGTCCCGACAAAGTTGAAATAACGCTCGCAATCGATATTATTATTCCCCGCTCGCTCGGAACGAAAACGTCAAATTTGCCAAATTGATTGCTCGACGCGGTCCCCCGTGAATCGTACGTGCTGTATGGCGCTTCAAACAATCACCCGAACCGAGCGAACGCTCCTAGGCTCGTGAAATGCAAAACTTGTCTGCCCCGTGCATCAAAACTACTTTTCCCCTCGAAACTGCGTGCGCGCGCGACGCGTATCAATCGGAGCGTGCAAGGTATACATTTAATTTGCGATCCGCCGCAAAATTGCGCAAGCCCCTCTGTTGTGCAACGGTGTAATCTCATCGCCGTAACTTTCATGCATTAAGTATACATGCAGGCGCGCAATACGTCGGTTCAAAACCTGAACGTGGTAAATGTACAGGGCGGCCGCGAGTGGTACGAACGTATGTTCACGCAGACATGCGGGTGAATGGGAAAGAAGAAGAAGAAGAAGGAGCCGTGGCTCAATGAGGGGGGAGGTAAGTATACGAGGATAGGCAAGGCGCGTTAGTGTGAGATGAAGAAAGTGGGTGACGGCGGCGGAATTTAATAAGCGCATCGGCCGCGATCCTTGAACTTCTAAAACTGCACCAAAGCCAATTTTTCCAGCCAAAGCCTCGGGATGGACAAAGGGGATAGGGCGCGCGCTGACCTTGGAGCTGCAACGGTTTCGCATCGATGCATCATTATACGTAAGTATACTCGGGTGGGTGTCGAATCATCCGCGGAGTTTAAGATGTGAAATCCGCAAGAAAGGGTGTTTTTTCCACGTACACGGGGGAATCCCCTTCCCGATCCCACCCGCAGACTATGAAGAACCGGCTCAAAAGAGAATAAAAACGGGAAAAAAGCGTGCAGCAGAGCCTTCCCCATACACACGCCACTCACATCTCACCCTTGCAGGGAAGGGGGGGGGCGGGGGCACTATTATTGCCCCGTGCGAGCTTTCGACCCCAAGCCTCTCGATGGAAAGTAATCTTTAAAGTAAGTTTTGCGAGAAACACTCAAGGATAGACGACGACGACGACGACGTTGATAAGGAGGCGTAGGAGTGTAAAATGTAGGGTGCCGCTGCTGCGCGATAATCGATAGACACACGAGAGAGAGAGAGAGAGAGAGAGGGTGTGTGTTGGTGAAAGGGAGAGCGTGTCCGTGTGTGGGTGCACATTATATTGATAGAAGAGATGCGAGAGTTTGGATTTTTAGCGTCGTAAAGTATGACACGGGGATGGACGGGCGGGTGGGGTGGGGGAGCTTTCGAAAGAATACACGTATACTCACGATTTCCGGGCCATATCAGCCTTGCCGATCCCGGGGGCATTTTTTCCGCGTCATGGCGCCCTTAAATCTTCACCCCCTCCTGTATCCTCCGTACCATGCACTCTATCTCTCTCTCTCTCTCTGTATGTATCCTGTCGAAAAAGCAGCGCGAATCCGCACAGGTGCGAAGAAAAGAAAAGAAGAAAAAAAACCAAAAAAACACACACGACAAGCCCCGTCGTCGAGCAACGATCAGCGTAACTATTGATCGCGCGACGACGTCGTACGGACCATGTGCCCTGGCTGCGCCCCCCCTGTGAACGGAAGACACGAGGGGGTGGTGCGGTTAGTACGTACGGCTGGCAGCAGCACGATCGGACGGGCGCACCGAGCAGCAGTGGCCCCGACGGGAGAGCTTCGGCGCGCTCCGGAGAGAGAAGGAGAGCTGCGACTGTGTCGTGTGTGCACGATCCGCCGAGGAAAGGCCGGTGGGGGTCGCCGCCGCCGCTGCTGCGCACACTTATGCACCGTTTCCAGCATCATCCGTGTGACGATTTGTGCGTTCGTATGCACACCTACATACGTTGAGGGTGTGACACAGGTGAGGCGCATGTGCGGCCGCTAGGATGACACCTTGGAGACGACGCGGCGACTCTCGTGCACAGAGCGCTGGTGCCACCCCCTCTCTCGCGCGTGAGCTTTCGGCGGTGGGGGTTGCTTGAATTTTCGCGGGATTCTCGGTCGTTGCGGGGGTCGATTGTTTCTTCTTTTTCCCGAAAACTCGATCAACCACGGGATGTGTTGTTGGTTTCAATGCTCGTGAATTTTCGTCCTCGCGTACGCTCTGACTCGAGGTTTCGATCGGACGGGGATGATTTGTACGTACATGCTTCGAATGCCTATATACTTCGCGTGCAAAAGATTTAAGTAGATATTCATCCAGTTATTCGTCAGATCACTGGAAATGAATTTCCCTGCACATATAGTTTGTAGAATACAGTGTATAGTACACAGCTGCAAAGTGGAATTGTAGGCAAAAAAAAAAAAAAAGATACAAATTGAATTCAGTTATGAGCAACCAGTTGATAGCCTCTAAAAATATTCAAATTTACATCAGTTTTCTCAAAACAACAAATCTACTTTTTTGTTGATCCGCAGTGACCAGCTCTCTAAATCATTCCGGATTTGCTATTTTCAAGTGTTTGCAATCTTTTGCATTTACAATCTCATGAAAATTCCGATTGGTAAGTATTCTGCTACTCGAAAATAATGCGATCCTTTATGAATACGCTGGAGGTCATTATCATTGAAAAAGCATTACAAAGACATAATTATGTCGAATCAAAAAAGATTTCAAATCACCGCGCCTCGATCGCGACCGGCAAAATTCTCTGTCGTCACATGCACACTGCACACGTATGCATGCGGTAAGCGATTCAAGAATCGCGATTCGCGGATACAGGGATACACGTATACCGTTCCACATTCTTATTTCTCATCGCCCTTGTCGTAAGTGAATAAGGGTATAAGGAACATAGAAACATTAGAAATATTATTCTACACTGCAGCGAGGAAAATTAAACGTGTACGTTCGCGATAAGTATTTAATTTAATTTATTTAGACCAAAATTCAATTAAACTGAAAAGGCACGTGCAGTGCCTCCTCATTGGAAATATTTTATATTTCGCATATGTAAGTAGTCGGGGAGCCAGAGGTTCAAAAAACGGGTTGTACTTATAAGTATGTATGTACAACACTATATGTAACAAATCAACCCCACCCACTGTTCTTTTTCTCTCTTGCCACTCTTGCCAGGGATGGTATAAGTACTTATATCACGTAACTTTTTCTTTTCATCAGTATTAAAGTTTTGACAGACTTGTTTTCGACTTAAATGCATCTTCCGACGTATTAAAGACGAAAATTTGTTTGCCCAAAAGCTTAGGCAAAAGCAAAAAAAAGTTACATGATACCGCCCCAGGGGCCAGGGGTGGTATCATCTAACTTTGCTTTCGTCTGCATTAGAATTTGGACTAAGAATTTGGACTAACTTATTTTCTACTCATATGCATCTACCAACGTATTTAAGACGGAGATGAGTTTGTCCAGAAGCCTATGCAAAAAGAAAAAAAGTTACATGATACCATCCCAGCACAGTAGTATAGGTTGCCACCTTGCCACTCACGGAGACGTCACGGATGGCGTGTTTCACACGTTCCGCGTTCCTAAGCTTCTCTTGCCGCGCGCGCGCGTGACGCCAGCGCTGCTGCACCTCATCCTTTTCGTGTCGAAGAGTGGAGAAGTCGTCAACGACGCGAATTCGAGTTCACCAGGAGTTGAAATCCACGGTGTAGTGTGTATTGTTTTCAATCCAGTCTCGTCAACATGTTGTTTACCTGAGTGTAGACGCTTTGCTTCCGACTTCCAACTCCAACATCATCGTCTGGACTCTTTAGAGTTGTGAGGTGAGGGTGTGTGTACTTATACTGTGTATGTGTACTTACTGACACTACTTATAATGACGCGGTGGCTGAGCTCCATGAGCCGTCTATACTCTATACAAGGACTCAGGGAGTTGGCTTCGTCGGTGCCGACAGTCTTGCCTCCAGTTATTCTGAGTTATCGGTGATAAAGATCCATCGCGAAAGTTTCGTTTTGTCTAGAGAATACATTGTTTTTTTGCTTCCGTGGAGTTTGTCAAATTTTGCTTGTGTTATTTTTCTCCTCGGATGTTTGGGTGTGGGGGTGTCAAGAACCTGTTCATAACCTCCATGTTCTCTCTCTAAAATGTGTATGTAGGTACGTAAAATAAAATCCGGTCTGGTGCTCCGTTGTAAGTACGGCTTCGTTTCGAAGCTGTTGAGTGAGTAGAACAAAATCGAGTGTCAATAACCGGAATTAGTTTAATGGTTCCCTATGACAACTTTGACTTTCACGCCTCTTTCAGAATCGTATTAGCATATAGTATTTATTAAGGTTGCTAAAAGTAAGAGTACGTTATTTTCAGTTACAGCAAGCGTATATCTATTTAATTATGGAGACGGAGAGCAGAAGGAAAGGACCTAGAAGTCCTAGCGAAGAGTCAGACAGTATGAGGAGGAGACGAAAGTACGACAGATCACCCTCACCAAGGAGATCAAAGTATAGAAGATCCAGGTCACGATCCAGTTCAAGAGAAATGAGCTCCAGGAAAAAAGAAAACAGTTCCAGGGATCATGAATGGAAGACTGCAAGTATGCAGCCCAACAAAGCATCCAATCCACCCAGTGCCACTGTCTATCCACCTCCGCAGGTTCTTAATCAGTACAGCGTAAGTTTTTTCACAATAATTTAATATTAATATCACAGCACACTTTGTTATATTGAATTGTTTGTTTACAGGCTCCACCGCCTAATACTAGTCAGCCACCACCAATGCAGTATGCTCAAGGCTATGGGAATTACAACTACAACTATCATCAGAGCCAAACCTATGCGGACTACTCGGGGTATCAGCAGGCTGCTACTGGCTACAGAAATGTAAGTCCTTCGTTAAATCACGTATAAAATTTATCTCTTGAAACTTGTAATAGAAGGGAATTTTTCGAAAAAATCATCGAGTTACTACAAAAATCAACAAGCAGTAATGTTTCATCAGCACACTGCACTGCACGTGTAATAATAACTATCTAGTGCCTTGCGAATATCTGCAATATTGTTCATCTTGAGTAAATGTTTTCATGATTTTTCGTATGCAAAGCCACGCTTTGCGCTACAATTTGAAAAAAAAAAAAAATTGGATACAACTACCATCGTTCGACGACATCATGTTCATATCTTAATACATAATCATGAAAAATATAAAAGTTGTAATCTAGTGTTTAGTCAGTGTAAGTATGATAACACATTCTATCGCGAACAGGCGTCTTATTTCCTTTGAAATATTAAGAATTGTTCACTGTTTCAAAAGAAAAAAAAATACATGTACCAAAATGCCTTCAAATAAGATTTTCAAATAGTACGTTTACTAAATAAATAAAAATGTAAGTCTGAACCAAAGTGGAATATCCTAACAAGGTAAGACACCAAAGTACTTAACAAAAATTAATCAAGATCTGCCATCAGTCTTTTTCCGTCGTGACACACAAAACTGAATTGGGCAATTTTGTATTCCGTTTGCAGGATTATCCACCACCAAACTGGCAAGGTGCTGTTCAGTATACCAACCAGCAACAACAACAGCAGCAGCAACAACAACAACAACAGCAGCAACAAGCGGCAGCAGCAGCTGCAGCCGCGGCTGCGGCTGCTGCAGCAATGCCACGTGGTACAGAAGTGCAGCAGCAACACGTCGTAAATCCAGCCCTAGTAGCTCTTATGGCTCAAGCTGCGGCTAGCAATCGACCAGATCAGGCTAAAAAAGAAGGTGTGCATTTAAGTATTATTTCATTACATCTTGATTTTTTCTTTATTCATACCTTGTAAATTATCCTTGATTATGAAAAGATTTTTAACTTTTTTCTATCGCCATAGTAAAAAAAACTGTCGGTTTTCACATGTTTTAACTTTTTCCGCACACATGTTTTCTAATGTTTTGAGTAACGTATCTTTAACAACTCAGCTATTGAATCTGAACTGAAGCAGCAGAAAGCTGAAATGGCACAGCAGCGTGAAGGTTTGGTAAAGAAGTGTTCAGCATTTCAACGAGAATTAGAAAATTTGCGCAAGCAGTTCAAAGAAATCGGCAAGGAGCCGAGTAGGGAAAATAGTCGCATCATCGAGGAAAACAAGAAATTGCAGGTTTGTGGGAAAAAAACATTAAATAATTTTCTTAATGGGTGAAAAGAATTTCAATTAATTTGTTGTATTTTTGTAGGACGAGGTCGAACAAAAAATAAAATCCATACATAAGGCAATCGACATGTTTACCACCATTATCGGCGATAGTTTATCGATCGAAGATTTGAGATTAAAGTACATGCCCTCCTCGGCAAAACGCTTAAAAAGCCCGAAAGTGAGCGAAGAGAAACCCACCTACAACTTTGTACATTATGATCCAGAGATGCATTGGTGCAAAACTTGCGATATTTTCCCAAAAACCGCTAAAGAGTACCTTAATCATCTGCATAGTAATGAGCATAAAGAAACCTGTCAAGTAAGTTATCTTATTATTGAGCCATTAACGGTTTTCATTAAATTTATTTATTTTCATTTGTCTTTTTTTTTTGTGTGTTAAATTGTTATTATTGCTCGTTGTATCGGTAATGAAAATTTAGTTATTTTCAATCCATGGAAAAAATGCGTAGAATATTTTTTTTTAATTTTTTTTTTATGAAAAGCTTAATACATGAAAAAAAATATTCAAAGTTTATCAATTTATTTGCAAGAGTAACCCCAAAGTTAAGTATACTAAAGAGAAAAGCTTAGTAGCATGCCTTTTGTATATTTGCAGGAGCGCAAGATAGTCGACATGCCATGGCACGACGATAAAAATGGACAGACGGAGAAAGAAATGCCGTCTTACCCGGGACTGCCGACTAAAAGAACACCGATTAAAGGTATGGACGTCTTCCAATCGCTAAAATGTATCTGATATTTTTTGAATTAATTACGCAGGAGAATTCCGTAGAGTTTTCGCTGACACTGTCGCGTGTGTATGGTATGTATTGAAGAGACAAAGAGTATGACAGCGAAAACATGTGTCGCTAAATTTTTTTATTTGATTTTATATGTACACAATATATGTATTCTATATGATTTTTTGAATCCCACCTGAGCGTCTGCTTTAGAGCAAGACGCTGCTTAAATATTTACAAGCGCTTCGGCAAAACGCAGATGTCTATGCACTTGTTACGTTTGTGGGGCTTGCATTAAATCTCGTCAGTTTATTAGTGATGAGTGTGTTTTGAGAAAAGACAATCGGATTCCATGTTCTAACCGGGCATTTTGAGTTCTGTCAAGAGAACTCTGTCATAAGTGGTGCAATGTGATCTTATTTTATTTTTATTCGCGTGTGAAATTACTTTATGATATGGTGTTATATTAAATTATTTTAATTAATTTAGGTTTGCGTGATAACATTCACAAGTGATAAAGATTCTTCACGAAGTGCTGCTGGCAACATTCATCTGAAACATTTAAATCTGTGGTGTAATAACCACAGGTACAAACATCATTCTATCGTATAAGTAATTGTGTTACTATTTAAGTGACTGTAATACGTATTGTTTCTTGATTTGTACTTGATTACCATGAGGTGACAGCGAATGAAATGTAATTCTTTTAGATGTACAATTTATTAAAATAAAGTACTATATCCTGTCTTAACAACCTCTTAATATGAACCCCTTTTTTTTAGGAAACTGCAGTTAAATCGTCAACACAGTTCAATGTAATTTTCAAATAGTAGCTCGCAATAATCTATTACAGTAGCAAAATCATATTACAATCCCTTGATAAAACGCAACCTTTGCTTTTAACGCGACGAATTTTTTAAAATGTGAATAGAGCACAAGATTTATATCTTGATATAATAACTAAACAATAAGTTTTTGCTGCATTTGTTTGTAATGTGATTTTTTTAACCTTTTTGTTTTTTTCTTTGCTGTGCAGGTCTACAGTTTTTCAGCCCGGCTACTGCTTGGTACTGCAAACTATGCAGCACTTGGATCGGAGATCTTCACTGCGCAAGTCTTCACCTGAAGTCTCGCCGGCATTCTGAAAATTATAGCGTAAATGGGCCCTTTTAGCAATGCTTTTTAATTTACTAATTATGTAACAACGTGAAAATTTTACAGCGTTTTGTGGAACAAAGTCCACACTGGGAAACTGATTGGATGGCCGATCGCGAGAAAGCTTTCTCTGATGAGAAGAACAAACAAATTCAAATTGAACTTCAGAAGCAGAAGGAAGAAGCTCCATCTGTCAAGCCCAAAAAGTCAAAAAAGGCAAAGAAGAGCAAAAAGAAGGCAAAAAAGCGCAAAAACAAAAATAGTAACTCTGATTCGTCAAGCGATTCGGACACCAATGAATCTGATAATAATTTAGGACCTGAAGATCCGTCGAAGAGTATCCGAGTTGCTATGAGAAACAAAATGAAAGGATCAGCTCAATCTTTGCACAATGATGAAGATGATTACAATGGTATGAGCTTGAACATATTTGAAAGATTATTTGTATAAACAATACCTGAAAAAAATTTTAATTATTTTTCTATTGTTCATTAGCGATTCATGAAGAGCCTGAAAATGATAGACAGATGGTGAATTCACTTCGTGAAAAAGTAAAAATGAAGCAGGAACAGGAAATCGTGCATCAGCAACCCAAGTTAGAGTCAAGGCCAGAGTCCAACAACACCGATGTTCAGATGCAGGGTTGGGGACCCAAAGAACCGTCCAAAACTTTCTGGATTAAAAAAGATGAAGAACCCAAGCCTCAACCTCCTATTGTCAACATAACAAAGCCTGAGGATATGCCCAAGCCACACATGGGATTCTGGACGAAGCAACAAATCATGCCTAATAAGTTTGAGAAAGAAAAAGAAGAAGAAAGAGATAGATACAAGGACGAAAAGCGTGAGAGTTCTTATGGAAACAAGTGGGACAAAAAGCCAGATGATAGGTATGATCGGTATGATAATAGATATGACAAGTATGACAAGTATGACAAGTACGACAGAAAAAGACGTGACCGCGATAGGGACTACTACAATCGTGATAGGCGGCATGATTCCAACGACTCCCCTCGGCACGATCGAGGCCGTGAATACAGTCCCAAGCGCTATGATAAGTATGGTAAGCGAGACGATGATTTCAACGATGATAAGTATGACAAGAAAGACAAAAAAAAGGGTGGCTCGAGCAGTTCTCAGTCTTCAAAAAAGTCTTCTGCGCAGCCATCAAAGGGTAAGCTACCATTCATTGGCAGGCTACCACTTTTTAAAAAAAAAGACGATCCTAAAGCTGAAAAGGAGGTGACTGCCCTACCATATACACAGAGTAAATTCGAGGACACACCCCAGGTACCAAGTGACATCATCAATCCGCCAGGAGTCGTCCATGTACCAAAGCTAGCTACACCAGTAGTACCACAACACTCTGTCACTAATCAAAAGATGAAGATCCTCGTAGCACCTCCTCCGCCATCTCTCAATGACAAAAGTTCCTCATCCAAACAAAGCAATGGTCCTAGTGGTACAACGGCTGAGCCAGTTGATATGGAAATCGAGGATCAATCCGATGAGACGGTCATTGAGCAGAACATCGAAGTGCCCAAAGAGGACACGACCAAGCCACCGCCTGTCATTCCCAATACGAGTAGACCACCACCTGGATATCCCCCCGTGAAGAAGGTTGGAGCGGAGCCCACGCCATTCACACCTCAAGGGCCACCACCACCTTTTGTTACAAACTCATTTATGCATCCAACTAATCAGGTAAAAATGGTTAATGATATTTTTCAAATTATTTTTCTTTTTTCATTTATTAAATATAAACGAGTCGATGATTGTGCTTACAGCCACCACCACCAGTAGCACAAATGGCACCGTACCTTCCACAAATGCACGTACCACCTCCAGGAATATACACAAATCCACCACCTCCCCTACCAAACACTGAAGTCCCTCCACCGGTAATGCCAGGCGTTATGCCGCCGGTCACAGAAACTCACGAAATGCCAGAGACAGGTGAGAAACGGCCAGATGGTGCGCCACTACCTGAAGATCTCCAGGAGGCTCTGGAAATTATATTCCCAACCGAACAGCAGGGCGAAGCTGCCCATGCCCAGCACCAACATCAGGACAGCACGATAATGTATGGCTCAATGTACAGTATGTTGGGCTGCGTGGGTTATGGCCCCGACTACATGGACCAGCCACCACCCGAGATTACCCAACAGGAACCTGAGCTAGAAACTGCGCCCGGTCCTGACGATCTCAAGATGCTAGGAATCGACGAGGGTGACACTATTTTGTAGATAAAACACTTTGCGTGGCAGCGAGATGACCAAAGTCAAATGACTGGGCGAGCGTTTCGTGACTAAAGTTTTTTTTTTTTTTTTTCGCAGGTAGATTTATAATTTCTCTCTATGTACGGGTATTTTTAGATCAAATATTTAATATTTCATGAATTCTAACAAATATATTTTTAAATATTGTATCTGTCATATCTTGATTGGACCTGCGAACTAGTGAAAAACACCGTTTAAAATGTTGCCCAGTCCAATAACCACAATGCTCATCTCGACTAGACAGGAAAATTTTATAATTGTCCAGGACACTTTTTCGTAACTTAGTTTCATGATAGAATATATTCACTTGTAACTAAAGTGTTTTTATATTTAACATTATCAAAGAGATCCGTCGCGGTTTAAATTCGGTCACCTACATTGTTTGAGTCAATTCCCAAATTGTATATTTTTTAGGTTTGTGTAAAAGTTTGTCATCCATGAATTTTTCTTTTTTTTCTATGTATATTTTTTCAGTTCTAGAAAAGATTAAGTAATATTATCAAAGACAAATATGGAATGAAACTTAGGAGTGTACGAGTGTATGAAGATTTCAACTTGAAATCTAAGTGAGTGTTTGAACGTAAACATTGTAAAAGAACATTAATAGTGTATCAAAAGAAGAAGTTGCACAGCAATTTTATTGTTATGTTGCATATGAGTTCCTGTTATTCAGGGATACACGATGATATGATAGGAATATAAGATAATATAAAAAATTTGTAGTAGTATTTTATTTCCAAATCATTCCTTCAGAATAGTTGTTCTTACATATTAGCATAACAAAATGGTCAGTCATTCTATACACAAAAATTTCATTTTTAGTTTCAATCTATATCAAAATGGAAAAATTGTCAAAGATAAATATATTCTGAAATTTTTTATTCAACGGAACTTAAAAAATTATAAGTACTCTTGAAACACTGTAAGAAATCTTTGAATTTAATCCATTTTTTTTCTTTGAAAAAAAATTAAAGTAACTAACACTAAATTTATTTATTTGGAATTCAAACAACAATGGCAATCTGTAAACTAATTCTAGTCAGTTAAAACAAATGTCAATTTTTGTGCATATTACTGCATATTATAGTTCTAATAGCAGTAATATTTATTTTTTCTTAACAATTTTACTTATAGTTAGTGCCGCATTAATAATATCCGTGAACTTTACAAGTTCACTTCACACAAAAAAGAAGCAATCAGTCAAAATGTGGGTAGAGACAACGTAATAATGGAATGGCTATCGGAAAATGCTAAAGTTGATAAATATGGAATAAACATCATTCGAAACTTTGAAAATCTTCGTGTACAAATGCTTAAAAATTTTTGACGTATTACGTAAGTACTTATTTACAAAATTATCATAGATAAACTTTGACAAATTTAAGTTCACCTACCTATATATCACATACCTATAATAATTAATAAGCGTTATTTTTTTCTTATTTTAAAATTATTTTGAAGTGACGTTAAATTCTTGATTTGCGTAGATCTATACTCTCAATGAGAATATTTTCATCAACTACGAAAAAAAGGGAAAATGGCCCCAACGTAATAGTCTTGCATAATTACAAAAGACCAGTAAACAATCCCTCTTGCACAAACATCAAGATAAAAAAAAAACATCCAACAATTGAACGCTTTTAACGCGCAATTATTACACTAAAACGGAGTTAATTGCAAACATATGTTACTTAGTGTGTCAAACTCTTCAAATCTGGAGCACAAGACCAGCACTGGAAATGTTATCGCCTCCACCGGCTGTTTGGCTAGCTTCTGTGCAAACGAGTACAGGCGCGACGCAAACGTCGACTTCGATGAGTTTTCCACTTACGTGGAAGGATTCGTTCCAACAGGCTACCGGTTTTTTCACATTCAGAGGTATGCGTGTACCAGAAATTATCGACGTGGTGAAGCTATCGTCCATTATCAGTGTTGCCTTCTCAAGATCGATCTGAAAATTCATGAACAAAAACAGAACCTAATAGAGCAAATAATAATTTTTATACCCAAGAGTCTTGGACCAAGACTGAAAATTCGAAACACTATAATTACTGATGCGTGATCGACCCGTGAGCATTCAAGTTACTACCTACTGTCCATTTTTATTTTATAATGCCGGTATCGCATAAGGTATGGTAATTATATATAATTCAACTTTGAAGTGCAGGTGAAAAAAAAGAAGCGATTGAAAAAAAGGTGGGAAGTTCTCACTGGAAACTATATCAAGGCGTGTCTGTAATAGAGACCTCTATATGTACAATATACACATGTGTGACATGCGTTGATGGCCTCAATGAGGCGGCCTCATGAGCGGACCCATACGGGCTTCCGTAAGTTCCGTACCTCAAGCCAGCTCAAGCCGCTCAAGCGCCTCAAGCGCCCAGCGCCCGCTCGGCTCGCTCGACTCGTCGTCGTCGGCCGCGGCTGACTCAAAATACATAGGTATACAGTTTTGTAACAGCGATTAAGTGGTGAGAAAATGTAGCACCTTAGGAATTTATTTATTTGTATATTTATACCAGTTCATTGGATTTGCAAGTCATTTGTTGATAAGTTTAAGAAATGTATTTATAATGTTTGTTAAAAATTATCCCAAATTTTAGTTTAATTTATTTAAAGCAAAGAAAAAACGAGTAAAATGACAGAGTTGAGGTTACGGAACAATGATGAGGTTACCAGCCCAGATCCAGAGAGTTGCAGCGATAAAAAAAACAAACTGATCTTGCAAAGAGTGAAAGTGCCTGTGACGGTGAGGCACTGTTGCGTTAAGGGCTGCAAAAGCAGCAGTAACAATCGTAACATGCATTTTTACGCTTTTCCATCGACCAAACTTAGCAACAAAGCTAGGCGTGAACAATGGATTCAAGCCGTTATTAACAATTGGTAAGATTTATGTTGGAACAACTGAACCGGGTACACGTATCAAATAGATTTAAAAAACAACTCTTTCTTAACTTAAAAAAAATGACATTCCAAAATCAAATTCAAAATTAAAAAAGGATTCATTCACAATACACTTGGCTCACATGTATGAATCCTGACGTTTTGTACAGGGCTAACAATTTACTAAAAATAAGAAAACTTTTCAAAAATAGGGTGCTTCTGTCTTAAATAACATTTTTTTTTGTTGCAGCAATTTCAGTAAATATTGGCAGCCAATGAAATTTACCTTGATATGCAATAAACACTTTGTTGGAGGATTAAAGAATGATAATCCAAAGCATCCAGCACACAACCCTACATTGTTTCCTGATACTGCACCTTCTCCAACAAATGAAAATAAGAGTAAAATTAAAAAACCTAAATCAAATAGTTCTCAAGATGAAAACGTGGAAATAATAGATCATAATTATTCGAAAGTGCCAGAAAATAATATAGACTACATAGTGATCAAAGAGGAAATATTTGAACCCATGGATGTACAAGAATATGAATCAGTTTTTATCAAAGAAGAGATATCTCCGTCAACAGATTTTAGTTGTCAAGTAGATTTATTGTATAATGATGCAAATAGTCAGCATTTAAATTACATGACTTGCAATAAAATCATTGAAAATGGTTTGATTTGTGTAGAAACTCAGGCTAGTTTAAAACTGAAAGATCCCAAATATAACTTGTCAAAAAAAAGTTCATCTATTACTACAAAGAATCTATCATTTGATTTATTAGGACTGCAAAGTATACGTTTTCAAGGGATAACTACCATTAATTCCAACAACGATTTGCTACACATGTGTGGCGTTTCATTCAAAGTTTTTAACTTATTGTTGAAAAACTTACCACCGATAGAACACCTTCCAATAGGGAATGCAAACAGACTCTTAATCTTTTTGATGAAATTGAAGCAAGGCATGGATTACTATGCTTTAGCTATCATATTTGGTTTACCACCTCAGAAAGTAACTGAAATTTGTCTAATCACCCTTAAACACTTTGCATCTGTTTTGAAAATCAAATGGCCAGACAGAGCTTTTGTCAAAAGTGTCCTCTCAGATGTATTCAAAAAGTCAAGCCCAAATTGTAGGGCAATAATAGACTGTGTTGATGTTCATGTAGAAGTACCAGACAACGAATATGAAAGGATAACTTTTTATGCCACATACAAAAACTGGCACAACTTTAAATTTTTTATAGCTTGCGCTCCAAATGGAGCTATCACTTATAAAACCACGTGTTACTTGGATCAAAAGCCGGATGAACTTTTAATAAATGAATCCGAATTCTTAAAGTTGCTCGAAAAGGGTGATACAGTGTTAGGTAACAGAGAATTTCCCTATATTAGGCCCGAGCTAGAACGCATGAAAGTCTCATACTTCTCACCACCGTTTACGGAAGACCCTAATTTAGATCCTTTAGATGTTAGTGTAAAACAGTGTATCAATAGAATCAGATCATTTAAAATTATATCAAGCATGCCTTCTGACTTATTTTTGCAAGTCGACGACGTTGTACATATTTGTTGTTGTTTAGTTAATTTAGAATTATCGAAAGAAAATTAATATACTTTAACTAATGCAATAAAGTAAAAAATTTTCAGTACATCTACTTAGTTTCTAATTTTTTTATTTGCGTCTTTTGTAAGATAAACATAAGTTGAATAAATTCAAACAGTAAAATATACACTTACCTGGCTGGTACTGCAAACATGTCGATGGGCAATAAGAGAAGCCTTAGCGGCGGCAGCCATGGTATTCTTCCAAGATGATCCATGAACAGTTAAAATAGCTTGATAAGCCAAAGTATGTACGTGAATCCTTGTAAGTTGCCTGGCACCTTTAATACCCTCTCCTCTTGATCTTATAAGTTTGAAAAGTGCGCGTATCTGATCGAGAACAATAGCTACTCTTGGCGTAGAATTGGCGACGAGTGAAATATTTCCGTAATAAAGTGAATTGTGCAAGTTTGTAATTTCCTGCTCGTTCATACCTAAACTGTCAGCATACGGAATTATAAGTTCGTTAAGATCCTTGACAAGGTCACCTTCGACAAAGGAGGCCATTTCAAAATGAATTTTTGTAGACTGCGGCTGGCTGAGCATTTGTTGGTGGATTTTTTTTAAACGAACCAGACGCTTGCCTTCTTCAAACGGGAAACTATCCATCATTTGTATACCACTTACGATTAGGAGATCTGGTTTGAACGTTGGCAGGATTTTTTGAAGATCTTCCAGTCCACTTGCTTCTGGATTATGCTTGTCATTATGTATAATGTATCTGTTGATGAAAGAAAACAATTTTAACTTTCAATGGTACATTCTATTAAAATCAGGCAAATAATAAAATTAAAAATTAAAAAATACCTGTTTGCTCTAGTGCTTCTGTACGGTCCCCACGTTTCTCCTCTCTTGTATTCAAGAACCAAGTGTATGTCGTCCCTGTCGACTTCATCCCCGACTACCTCAATAGCTTCAGGAATCATTTGTCTCAGAGAATCCGTCATTTTTGCTGCTAATACAACATTGCAGCCTTCTTTTACCAGCCTCATGGCCATGGTTGCTGCATTACCACCTATGGTAGAATAGTATGTTGGAAATGAGCGAGCCTCTGCCACCAGCATATCAAACAGAGTGGAGTTGGACATGAAGCGTCTGGAAAAAAAAGGTAAGAAAGTAGTGAATTTTTTAACTTGCTATAGTATGTAATACAAAAATTGACACCAACTCGGCTGCCGCTCCATGTCGAAAATAATAGGCAAAACTCTTGAGAAGCTCTTCCTTGTTGGTGATTTCGTCAAAATGCTGAGGCTGTCCCATGTCGTCTGTGTATTCCAAAAGGTTTCCAGCCTCTATGTATACATCAGTGCAAATCCCATAGCCCACAGCAACCTTTGGCCTTGGATGGACTTTATATTCATCTTCCAATTTTTCAAGAGCCTTTAGAACATAATGTAGTTTTTTTTGCAACACGTCAGTTGAACTTCTGTAGTAAATAGCCAAGAGGACTGCTACTACCGCAAAGAAAGTGCCAAACTTTAATTTACCATACCCCATTGTGGCCGAGTCTCTGTAAAACAAAAACACTCAGTTGGTGTTTTGATGGAAAAAAATATTGATATCAAAACCATAAGTATATCTTTGTCGCAGAGGAAAACTTTGAACGCGACCTTGGGAAGCACATAAATCAGTTTAAAAAACACTCTTTGGCGCGCTGAACATCTGCGTTTATTTATTCAGTGACTTTATCGATTCGCGTGCATTTTAAATAATTTTACCTCGACAATTTCCAATTCGCATCTCTCAAAAAATACTTACACGTTCAGCTTGCTCTCCGTCGCCGCTAATCTGTTTTGTGGGCACAGTTACGTACACACACTGTTTTTACTGTCAGGGTCACTATATCGCGTCGTCAGATTTATGTTCAAATAAGTATAATCTTTAATCAAACTCGATACTAATTGTCGGGTTCCTTCGCAATAATTTGAGAGAAACTCTCTATTGCAAGCTTATCCACCATTCACTTCGAGTTGCTGACTAAAAATTCAGGGAAAAATATTATCTATCGTCTCGCTTTTCCTGATTAAATACTGATAACGAACTCAAATACATTATTCATTAATCACTTACTAAGTAGTATATGCATACCTATATAGGTACAGCAAAAAAAAACACCTACGCCGATACCCGACAATTAACTGTACAAATGAGTAAAGTAAGTATATAGTTTTGCGAAAAAAACAACCCTGCTCCAAAACTCCGAAAAAACCGGCCCAAGTCCATCAAGCACCCTGAGAAAGTTGTGCAGACGAGAGAAACACGCTTTTAAAAAATATGTTATGTCTAGGTGTACTTACAGCACTAAAACTGCATGTTTCGTTTTCCTCGCAAATATGAGCACACAAAGGGTGAACTAAACAGAAAAATTATAATTAATGACTATGAGGGAGAACACAAAAAAGGTTAAAAATCTCTGACAGGACAGGACTGACAACGAGTCGCGCGCGTCACTGCACTCTACAGCTCTTTTTTCTGTTCCACAACTGTATGAGTACAATAAACTTGTGTCCTTTCCTTTCTCTTCGCAGTTTTCGCCCAGTGTGACACCTTGTACTTATTGTTTGATTTTTTTCTCTTTTCTTTGTCTACGTTCCAGAACTAAAACTCAAGCTGTAAAAAATACTACCCCTTGACTTATCACTGTCAATAATATCTCTTATCATACATCATCATACACGTAATACGTATACATATAAGTATTTATTTCTCTTTCACTTATTAGCTCCAATCAGATTTTTGGAACACAATTGCCGCATGGCAGTAATATTGACGTAGTATACCCTAATGTCCCTAATATGTATAATAGCAGTAGGTCTGTTCGAGGACCGCGATGTATGCGCCGTGTATTAACGCGGCGCTCTGAGCGTACTGTTAAGATTGTGAAAAACGAGTGTTCTTTACATTTTCGACAATTATTACACGGTGCACACAAATCAGCAGGTCACCTTATTCATACATATAGGTATACTGAAGCTATTATATGTATACCTATGTGTAGCCAACAGCTGATATGTGTGCGCCGTGTAATAATTGTCGAAAATGTAAAGAACACGCGTTCTTCACAATCTTACAGTACGCTCAGAGCGCCGCGT
>JAPYYV010006223.1:0-14537 GCA_030522625.1 Copidosoma aretas | reverse complement strand
TCGAGCGGCGCGCAGGACAACCAATACTTGATGACAGAGATGTTTCTCATTGCCGATCGGACCCTGAACCCTGACCCCCGCTCGGGATCCCCTGGATTCGACTTTGTCCGCGCGTTGTCTCGACGAGCGAGAAAACATTAATTTTCTTTTGCTTTCCCCCCGCGCGCAACGTGAACTTACGAGGTGTACAGGCGGCTGCACGTGTTTATGCGCGCGCTCCGAAAATTGTCGCGTCGGCGGGGAAAAAATAATACTGCAAGTACATCGTTACTCACGACCAAATCGAGCTCCTTCGCGTGATGGTGGCACTCGAGGGCGGAAAAACTGCAATTTACAAAATGTTCAAATACTTTTATGTATATCACACGTAAGTGTAGCCAACGATTGGCTACTATTCCAGTGCGGTGACTGCGCGCCACGCGTGCGATGCTCCGACTGGTCTGACCGTTGTGTTGTATTCTTGGGCCGGATTGTGGCGACGACGATGATGATATGACGACGTATACGACGACGACGACTTCAATTCGACGTTCAAAATGTGTATCCGTGTGTTTGGCCGTAGGTATAGGCTAGTTGGGGTATATAATGGTATATATGTACGTACATCAGAGAGACGGACAGGGGAGTGGAACCGAGTGGTGAAGAATTTTTGGCCGCTCGTATACTTATAGGGAGTAACTAAATAGAAAACATAATAGGCGGCAAGACGCTCCGGGACGGGGAGAGAGATCCGAGGAGCCAATGGTAAAAATAAGTAGAGAGAGGAAGAGAGAGTTTCACTGCACAGGAGAACAATGTAATGGACAATACTTGTTTGCAGAAAAACTCTGAAAGAGCTTCAAAACGAGATACTTATTATGGTGTGGCTCATTTTTCTCGGGGAGTTGAGGCGGAAAGCGCGTTTTCGCTTTACTCAAAAGTACTTTTTTGTTTTTGGCTGCGGAATTTTTTTTTTTTTTTCAACACTCATAAACAATTGTATTCCATACGGTTCGTAACCGAACAGTGAGCCTGAAATTGCGGGTACTTTTCGATCGGATTGTGATTTCGAAGTAGGAACATAATAACGAAAAATAAAACGAAAGCTATAGTACTTTCAAAAGTTCAAGCTCTTCACCAAATTGAGTATTGCAAAATTAAACGTTGTTTTAGAATATTTTGTGGTAGAAAATCTTGAAGGTCATGCAATTATCTTGACCGATTGTGACTTAACTGGGCTCATTTTTTTTGTACCTAGATACCTGTGGCCAAATAATAAAATTCGATTCCATCAATTTGTTTTCTTCGTTTCGATGTAATCGATTTTTTTTTATTAATTTGTTCGATGTTGAACTTTTATTTCGAAAAATATGAAAGATCCTAAAAAAAAGTTTTGAGAAAATAAAGGAAAAGAAAATTGATGTGGGTGTGTAAGTGAAAATACGTATCATCATTTATATCTCAGGATTTCCCCGACGGAAAGGTGTAAATACACATTTTTTAAATGTAAAATGCTACAGAAACTAATTAATTACCATATTAATTATACTACGAGAATCGTAGTAAATAAAAAGGCTCAAGTCCAACAAAGTAAAATGGTAATAGCTAGTTGTATTACATGGTCAATGGTATTTTGACAATGTCGGACGTTGTTGTAACCTTACAAACGAAGTTGTGCATACATATACAAAATACCAAAATACTTATTACAGTGTATGTGTAAAAAATCATTATTCAATATTCTCTATTAATTTCCATTTAACATGGCTATTTTTTTTTTTTTTTTAAAAAAACTATTCTTTTCAATTTGAATTATAGCGCATTAAAAAAAAATAAGTAAAACATACGTGAATGAGGAAGCTTTGTGCAAATAAATTGGCAGCTGTTTTATAATTGTGCGGTAGAAAAGAATAATCTCGCGCGATTGAAAATTGAACCGTTTTCTTTTCAGTATATTGTTTTCAAAGGCATGCCTGTTTAATATATTTCTTTGATGGATCATAGTTTTAAATTAGACGTTTACTAAGTAAATTAATTAACTGTATCTGTAAATGAAAATAGATGAGTTCTCGTGTACGAAAATGAGAAAATATTTATTTTATCACGCATGCTTATATACTAGCACAATTCATTCAAACATTTAGCTACGACATGCACGTGCGCCAGAAAAATGTGTATTTACTTAAATAAATATATGTATATTCATGTACATACAAAATAATTATGAACATTTTTTTACTGTTGCGTACAAAAGTGATTTCGTTTCAATAAATTATCAAATGAAATGTTTCATGGTAATAACATATATATTTTAATTCAAATTACATTATTATTTAAATATAAATCGAGTTTGGCAGATAAAACATCACAAATGAATTCAGGTATCTAAGGCTTAAAATTTCATTATCTGTGGGCAAAATTTAAAGGAAGAGAAAATAAAATTCAATAATTTAAACGAAATTTTTGTACTGTAAATAATGGTATTCTGCATCAAATAATTAATTGAATTTTCAATTGTAAATTGAATATTTGTTATTACCCTCTCTGTGATTCTATGTCACTGGTGCTAAACTATTGGCATACTGGAACTCCGAACTGTTTTCATATTCACACATATCCAAAGCGATTTCACAGCTCTCACGCACAACACGTTTTTCGTCCTTCAAGTAATTTTTCAAAATGTCAAAGCAATAAGGTGTGGCAATAGCTCCCAGAGCCTCAGCACACTCATGTCGTACCATTTCATTTTCATTAGAATCCTCAAGTGAATCTTTCAAAGCTGGTACACTTGCTTCCTCTTGCATTTGACCAAGTACAAATGCAACTTCATGTTTGAACAGTGCACTACCAGCCTTTAGACCTTAAATTATAAATTTTGGACGTTATGGATTCATAGATGATCCGTCATAATCCTATGAGCAAGCTTATAGATATACTAACCTTTGGCAAGAGCAAGAATGCTTTCCTCTGAATGGAGATTTCTCAATGAGAACATTGCTCTGTATCTGTCAAACAAGGGAGCTTTCTCGTCCAAGAGAGCTTTTGTCAATTCATCTATGTTTCTTGCTTCAGCAGGTGGAGCCGGATCAACCGAGGCATAAGGATTTTCGGATAAATTGTGCTTCTTTTCCTTGGCATTTTCAATCCATTTCAACCTTTTCAAAGCTAATTCACAGGTCTCTGCAACTTCAATCACTTGATCTTTGCTATATTCATCTAGTACAGGTATAACACTAGTACCGCCTATTGCTCCCAGTGCTTCCCCTATAAAGTTAAAATTTGTACATCAATGATAAAATTTTACGTGAAACGAGTTGTTTGGGTTGTACAAAACCTACCAGCTTCATGCCGCACCATTGGTTCCTGACTCTTGTCTTTTAAAACTTCCACAAGTACTGGAATAGCACAGGAGTCCTGCATTTGTCCAAGACAGTATGCAAGCTCATGTTTTAACAGTGCTGAAGGATCACTAAAGCCTTTTTGAATCTGTTCGATAGCCAAAGGTCCCCCAATGTTTTTTAAAGTAAATAAAGCACGAAATCTTTCCTTTAGTGGTCTAATTTCATCGTTCAAAATTTTGCCTACAGATAAAATTTCTTTCTCTTGAAAGGACATTTTGAGTTCTCCTGAATCAACTGCTCATGACGTGGAAATGAGTATTTCATAAAGACAATGATTGGGTCGTTTTGATGAAAAATGATTGATAGCTTTTACATTTAGATCGCGAATCAACTGAATGTAATGAAAAAATAATGATTTTTTCATAAAGAAAATTTAAAAATAACAAATTAAACGTGTATTGAATGTGTGCAGTTCACATTTATATGAAACAATAAATAAAGTGAAAAGCTTCTGAAAAGGTGCACCAATGCGTGTATTTTTCTATTCATACATGATAATATATATCTACAAGATGCGGACATAATAGAAGTTTAGAATAAAAATTCTACATCTAAATGAAAAATCTACAATCATTATTGCATTTTATATACCAAACAATAACATTCATGAAACTAACCTCATCGAAACATGTAAGAAATGTTATGAGGCACCAAAATATTTCACAAGTTATGACAATCCTACCAAAAACACCTATGAAGAGTAGCTAGTTTCGAAAATAGTTTTTTGTCTCAATAAAATTTGAATGCCGCTACTACTTTTTTATTTATCACTTAAACATTTCAATGACTTTTTGAAAATAAAAAGAGAAAACGTCTGCGACAAGTACATACTTACTCCGCGCGGTTGTCGCGCGTGTGAAAAAAAACAAAGTCTCGAATTTTTTGTACCGGCACATAACTGGTTAAGACGACAATATATGACGTTAAGTGATCAATATTTACATGACCTTGGAATCGTGACGATCACAAAACTATTGGCGCCTCAGATTCAGTCAATTCAGATAATTTGCTTGCATTTAAAATAATCCTTCATTCAAAGGTTTTTGTTTTTGTAAAAAAAGTAATTAATTATCATTCCAAAATATAATGGCTAAGATCGGAGGTAAGTGAAATGCAAATAAGAAAAAATCTACAAGTATACTTATACAGATATAGAATAAAGAAATGCATATAAATGCTCTGGCTTGCGTCGACATGTACAACATTTACAGTTAAATAATTAAATGATTCTAAATCATACAAAATTTTATTGTAAAAGTTGAGATTATTTATATTATGAATTTTCATGTGAGAAACTGACAAATTTAGCAAAGCGATTTCCAGAAATGCTTTTCAATGCAGCTGAATATGTCATCTGGACATTAATTAATTAAGTGTTGAAACAGTGAATTGTGCATGCAGGTGCAAATTGTCAGCCCCTGATTTTATGCTCGACAGCTCGTCAGTTTCCTCTCATCAGCTGGCCATAAGTTATATAGGTATATCATCTCATTTTTTAGCACATTGTATGTATACATACATATTATATACAGTGCGAGTGCGGTGCTATGCTTATTTTTTATAATTGTTTATTGTTAAGTGACTTCGTGACAGCGGCGGCATAATATCGAAAATGCGAGCCCAGGATAAGGACAACAAGACTCTGCCGGACAAATTGAGGCAGTTTTTTCGGATCAACAAAGGTGAGCCAAGTAATAATCTTTACAGCTTGACTGTCGATTGTTTAATTTACGGTTGTGTTTTTGTTTACTTTCTCCTTGAACATCCAGGAAACTTTAAAAGCCGAGAAGATATAAATCTGACCCACAGCATAGAAAAAGAGATCAGTTCGGACAGTCCTATCCATTGCCGTACAAAGGTCATAAGGGAGTTGAGCGATGCTGTGCTCAACAATCGGTGGGAGGATGTAAGTTGCAACTTATTTGTTGGGTTTTTTTTGGCTTACAAAAACTTTGTTAACATAAGTGATTCCTGTTTCAGTGTGCTGCAGAGAAATTGTGGTTCTTGGTGAAAGATCTCATTGGACAAGACGTTTCCAAGGAACATAGGCACATAACTCTGAACTTTTTGAAATGTCTCATTCAGGGACAGTTTTCGAAGCTCTCGTCACTTATGAGAGTAAAATTTTTTAATGTCATTAAAGACCATGACATACCTGAAGACATGGAGTTAAGGTAAGGCAACAGTTGGTGTTTCTCATTAAAAAAATGGAGCCTGAATCATGTTCATTATTACAGGCTTGAGTTGCTTCAGAGCTTGACTGAAAATGGGAAAAACATAACTCATTTGGAGGAAAAAATGGGTCCTTTTCTCCTTGTGTGGATGCCAGCAGTGACAAGTGCTGAGGGAAAGAGAGGGGCAGAGTTCTTGTCTCTGCTTGTTAATGTTATGAAATTTAATTCTGCGTGCATTGACGAAGATATCATATCAGGATTTGTTCAGTAAGTTCTGAAGTCTTATTTGCCATGATCACAACAAATTTTATTAATTTTTGCAATATTCTTCAGGCAAATTTGTTACCTGTGTTATTACAGTAATGACACAGAAGTTGTTTCAGCTAGCTTGGAAGCTCTAGACACAATCGTATGTTATAGCAAGCTTCAGCCAGATTCTTTACAGACGTTTATTATAGCCTTGTGTCGTAGTGTTAACGTTGAAACTTACTGCCAGATGAGCTGGAAGGTGAGTTGATTCGAGAAAAAACCAATGAAAAATAATTCAATTTTGTGTATCTCTTTTTTTAGATAATGAAAAATTTATTGGGAACACACATGGGACACTCGGCATTATACAAAATGTGCTATTTATTACAAGAGCCTAATTTTCAAAAAGACGTTCGGTTACTACGAGGAGCTATATTTTATGTTAACATGGGTCTGTGGGGTTCACACAGAATACCTAAACTAAAGTGCAGTCCTGCCTCTGTTCTACCATCGTTTTATGAGGCCTTACTTTGTAACCACCCCATTGTTATGTATGAAGTTACATTATCTATTCAAAGACTGGTCCATAAATATGGTGTTGAGATTGAGCATCCAACGTGGAGTATTATTTTAAATATAATTGAGCAAGTTATTGCCCACACAGGTAAATTAAACTTGAGAAATTTTCGGCATAATTTTTTAAATCCATTTATATTTTATAGAAAGCAGCAATCAATTGGCTACAAAACAAGTATCCACTAGCTTGCATGAGACTATCAGTAGTATTGAAAGTCTCTTGGATAGTAACAGTTATAATGGAAACGTCCAAAGATTTTACGAGCTCGTGGAACGTTGCTCTGACGCAAGACCAGTTAGTTTCAGTTGGCATAGATAACTCCTTTTGTTTTCGAGACAAATACACATTTTTATTTGCAGGAAACTTCACTCCTCAAGCTGATTGATTACAGAGCTTCTTTGATTGGCCCAACCTGCTATCAGTGGCAGTGTAGATTAAGTTCTTTGATGGAACATTATTACAAAGTTGAAACAAGAACTAATATCAGAGTTAAAGCTCTTGACGTTTTGTCAAACGTCATCCAAACTAATAGGTCTAGATACGAAGATGAGCTTATTGAACGAATCGTTGTACCTCACTTGCAACACTTGGAAATAGATCTGGATGTAACAATACGTATTTTTGCTGCTCACTTGTTAATTGATATATGTATGGAATGCGAATCAAAAAGATGCTTGGAATTATTAGATATCTTAGAAAAGGTAAATTATTTATAACGGCGAAAACATTCGATTAGTTTGACATCCAAAACATTTTTCGACAGATAATCAACAAGCCATTCGCATTGGATGCACCAGTACAAGTTGACACCGAGATAAAGGATGTGAAAGCAGCTGTTGTCGGTGTCATTAAAATTCTAAGTCAGAAAGTATATCGTTTACCGTCCATTCACGCTATTCGCGCTTATCAAGTTCTCGTGAATCACCTAGAACTGCACTACCAGGATCCTAAAGAAGTTTTCAGAGATGTTCCAACGATCCGATTTCTGGTCAGTTTCTGCTATTGCGGCATATTGTAAGCCTTGAAAAAAAATTATTGATGAAAATTTTGTTACTTCCAATTTAGATATTTGAGTGCTTTCTCAAAGGCAGAGCCAACGGCTTGGGTCACTTAGGTTTTCCAGATCCCTCGACCGGCGTTGTCAGTCGCTATAGTCCTCACTTAGTGTTGGAAAACAATGCATTTGGCTCGAATAGTAATAGCGTAAGTCCACCCCCAGCCAGTCCTGTTCCCATACAGAGTACATCTTCTCAGATTACCAGTATATCACTGGCTCAGGCGTGTAAGGCCGTGACTACAGCTATAAAACAGGAAAAGGGTAAACATTTACAATTGGATTCATGCGTGGATAAGACACTGTACTTTTTCTTTCTAATATTGTGTTGAATTTTGTAGACTGGCAAGTTTTGCAGTTAATTTTGAAAGAGTTACCTAATCTAATGCAAAACAGAGCGCTAATATTGTCTCGACATACGAATGATATTGTTGCTTTAGCAAGCGCATTGTGCTCTATGGTTTGTTAGCGTATTCACGAGAGAACCCGAAAATTGAATTTTTTATAATAATATACGTATGTACTTTCTTCCAGATCGAGGATAAAACTTTCAAGCCAGCAGACTCGTTACAAAATGTCTTTAACAATGTGCCTCCTAAGTTTACTTTTGCCGAATTTCGCGAGTATTTTTATCCGGTTCTCTCTGCATGTACGTCTTATCACGCACACTTTGATTTAGGCACCCAACAACGCCTGATCAAGTGCTTCGAAGTAAATACAATTTTATTTTTCTGTATTCAAACTCGAGTGATTTTGAAAAATTAATTAAAATCATTCTAGGATGGCTTGAGAACTACGTGTGCCGGCCAATGCGTTACAAGTCTCATGACTTTTACTTTAGAAATGCGCGACACCATGAGCAAATTGGTTTCCAATGTTCTTTTGAGTCTATCGAAGATATCCGATACCGTTCACATTGCGATTCCAATACTGGAATTTCTCTCGAGTAAGTAATTACGGAGCGCTTTGAAAATTAGTAAAAGTAAAAAAATTGCATGATTGCTTATTATAATTATTTCAGCACTCACGAGACTTCCTAAAGTATTTGCGAATTTCACGGAAGAGCAGTACATGTCGATATTCGCTATTGTATTGCCATACACCAAGCCAACAAAGTACAATCATTACACAGTGTCGTTCGCACATCACGTTATTGCTGTTTGGTTTTTAAAGTGCCGTCTCCCGCTTAGGAGAAACTTTGCGAAATATATAACGAAAGTAAGTACATTAATCTTTGTCACAGTCAATTAGAATTCATGCGATTTGTGTGTTAAATGCAATGTTTCACAGGGCCTATATTCCAATGCCAAAATGCTTCTAGAAGAAGGAATCATATCAAAACCCGACATTAGTTTGAGTAACGAAGATTCTTCAAATAGAAAACGAAGTTCCAGCCTGACAGAACAGGTGATTCAATGTTCTATGGATTGACCAACATTATTTTTAGCTTTGATTTAATAAATATTTTTTTTTATTGTTTATCAGGGAAGTAGAACACGCAAGTTCGTCAAAGAGAACAGAGCACTGGACTTGAAGCCTCCGGTAGACAAAGCTCTTATGAACTTCCACATTGAGCTGACGGAAACTTGCATAGATCTGATGGCTCGTTACACATACTCGATGTACTCTGCGCGTCCTAAGAGGTATTAAGAACAATAAACTTGACAATATTCACAAAAACGTAACAACGAAACGAAATTTCAGGATCCCAACAGCCGACTTTCTTCTGAGGGAAGGACCCTCGGTAACCTGGATACTCGGGAACAAACTCATCACCGTAACGACGAGCGGCTGCAGCAACAAGGCCATGCGAGGTCCGCTGTGCGACAACTGCTGGGCCGCGTGCAAGACCAGCCCCGAACAGACGCGTTCGAGCCATTCGAGCCTGCTGCGCGCCTCAAGCATCGACGGCACCCGGGAAGCTGACAGACTTTCCCGACAGTCGTCGGGGGGCCACGCGAGCTCCAGTGGCAACACGGCTGCCAACTCGCCGACCGAGGAGAGCAAGCGCTCCGTGGACGAAGCCGACCCTTTCAAGCCCAGGGTGGACTCTGGACTCGACGGCGCGGATCGGGCCGAGCAGCTGCACAGCGAGTCCTACAAACTCGAGCAGATGATGAACACCGATAGGCAGGAGGAGCACCAGCCGTGCGCCTGCTGGTGCCAAGGCTGGGCGGAGATCTACGTGCGCAGGCCCACCGGCGACATGTCCTGGGTCATGCGGATACAGAACTCCCTGAACCTGGACACGCCCTACGACTTTCCCACCGACAACATCACCGCTCTCTACATGCCCACAACTGACACGATGCCCCAGAAGAGTCAGGATCTCTATTCCGAGTTTTCGGAGGACGAGATACAGGTGAGCATTTTTGTTGCGAACTTTGTTGCGAGTGGCGCTGACCGGCAAGTGCCTGTTGCAGGATTTAACGGAGAAGAATCTTGAGTCTCTTCCGAGTGAGGCTGTCACCTTGCCCAAATCCGGAGCAGCGTCGACGTCGTCGGGGCCAATCGATATTCCGGGCTCTCCTGCGCGGCCCAGTCCATCCCGACGAGATAGTCTCGAGAGCTTGGAAGAGGGCGAAGATGGTACGAAAAATGAATGAAAAATCCCGGTACGTGCCCCGAATCGAAAGTGATAATCGTCTTTGTTGGCATTGCAGATTCGAGGAAGTCTCGAAACCCCGTGCGTAGATCGAATTCTAGTCCCGAGATGAGCTCCAATTGGAAAAATCCTTTCTTGAGCAAAGAAAAACTGAATCTACCTCAAGTCGAGAGAGACGATCAAAACGGTGATATGGATGCTAAATCGGACGCTGATCTTAAGAAACACGTTAAAAACACGTACTCTAAAGACATGAGGTATGTGTTAAGATTGTATCCCACGAACACTTAATCGATGCAGTTTATGATTAAAACGTTTGATTTTTTAGAGTCAGCTGTGAAGCGATACCTGAAGAAATATCGGGAATGGGTACGACGCCACCTTCGACTGAAAACGCTGGGGAACATCGAACGGGATTGTTGTCACAAAAGTCTTATCCCGGTGCTAGTACCATGACACAGACTGCAAGCCTGGCCACAACGAGTATGACAGTACCTCCGTCGCCAACTGCTACCCAGGTAAATCTCAAGCTTCTCTTAAAAAATTTGTTTTACGATGTTTAAGATGATACATCGCTCTTTATCAGCCTTCTACAAATATGTTATCGTCAAAACCACCTCAATCGCCAACTCAAGTTTACCCTCGACCCATAGGCCTAGATTCGAGCCACAATCGTCAGTCATGGATTGTAGACTCCAAACCACCACTTGGACGAAACATTCTCATGGACAAGGTAAATTGTGTTTTCATTTTAAATTTCAACTGCATTCTTTTGCCAACGTTAAATAAAATTACGTCGTAAAAATAATAGCAATTTCGAGACGAAAAGGCCGATCCCTCGACTCTACCACCTCTCACGTTTCGAGACCGCGGTTACACAATATCCGTAATGAGTCCCGCGAAAATTCGACGCAACAATTCACCCCGAGTAAAAGATGCGCTGTCTCAGGTAAATTTACCAAACAACAGAAGCGGAATCAATCCTAGGTAATATGTATTCCTCCTCAACAACAATAATTAAATTCTCTGTTTTCAAAGGATATTTATTCTATAATTTTCTTTTAGTTTCGTATTCTTACAATTATACCACTCGACACATTTCGGACCTACTGTGGAAAAGCCTTTGTTAGTTCCGCAATCGAACGCTCTCTTGCTAACTTCGATTACGAATTTAGACAGGATACAACCTTACGAGACACACAAGATTGGCATTCTGTATGTCGGTCCTGGGCAGGCCACGAATGAAATAGATATTTTAGCGAATCAACACGGCTCTTTACGATACGCACAATTTTTGCAAAGCCTAGGTACACTCATTAGACTCAAAGACGCAGATGAGAGTATATTCCTTGGTGGACTAGATCGTAATGGTGAAAATGGAAATTTCGCCTACATTTGGCAGGACGATGTTACGCAAGTTGTTTTTCACGTTGCAACTTTGATGCCTACTAAAGTCAGCGATCCAAAGTGCACATCAAAAAAACAGCACATTGGTAATGATTTCGTCACGATTGTGTACAACGAAAGTGGAGAGCCTTACAATATACAAACTGTCAAGGTAAACAAATTTGTATTAATATTGAACAAATTGTATTTTCAAATTTCTCCATACGTAATACGAGAAATTGTTTTCTAGGGTCAATTTAATTATGCCTGCGTTGTTATTCAACCCCTCGATCATAGCACTAATCAAGTGACAGTGCAAGCCAGAGAAGAGCTTGGTGAGCATATTGGACACAGCGAACCTAAAATTATATCCGACCAAAATTTGGCAATCTTATCTCGGCAATTGGCTCTACATGCAAACGTAAAATGTGTTTTATTTTTGTTACTACATAACTAATGCATGAAAAATAAAAATAAATGTTTTTTTCAGTTGGCCTCTCAAGTGTGCTCTTCCTTGAAACATAAGGATCGCAATCCGTATGCATCAAACTGGTTAGAGCGTCTTCGACATATTAAACGCTTAAGAAAACGAATTTTGGAAGAATTGTTGAGAAAAAATCCTAACGATAATGGGATAAAGAATTTACTGGATGATGAACATAAACTACGAGTTGCTGATGACTTTGTTCAAGACTTTACAGATTTTACAACTTAGAATGGACGTTTTATAATGGAAAAATGTGATAGCAATTTTATGTATTTGTGAACGAAAAAAAGAAGGAAGTCGACGATCGAACTGGAATAAATTTATTTACTATAATAATTTTGGTACCGCATGCAAATTTCCTCTAACTTTTAATAAACATTTTTCCGAAATTCCGAAAAAATACTTCTACCTATGTGCGTACACGCACATATAACTGAATACTAAAACAAACTACAAATAATGGTAAAGTTTAAATGTCCCGCTTTTCATCTAGTGCAGTAGTTTATCTAGAACTGTATCTGTATGTCTCCAAGACACCATAGATTTATATTGGAGACCTCTCTGCCCTATATATGTAGTTCATAATATACACTACTTACATTTGGTACATAAAGTACATTTTATACACCATGACGTCATGACGATACGAAACAATAACACATATATAACGTAAAAAAACTAATTTGCATTCCTTAATTCAATAGTGCCATTTTTAAAATAAATAAAAGATATATTTTTTACACAAATAACAAATATGTTTAAATACATTGCATTAACTTGTTTTCTTGTAAACACTATTTATTGCGATCTCGAAGAGAAGGAAGGTGTCAAATATGCAAACAGATGCGAAGGCACGTTTATCATTAATTAACTTACCATTTGAAATATACAATATTATTTGTATTTTTTATAGTTTGCAAAGTTGTCGCTACAGAGTTGGAAGCTAGACTCGACGAAACGGGAAAAAGTAGTGATGTTCTGGAGATTGGTTATTCACTAGACGATGTCGCGCCAAAAAAGAGAAAAGAATACAGAAAATCGTAGGTAATATTTTATTCTAAAAAATTTGACTGAATTCGATTCAGAGATTTTCAATTTGTCCACTTTGTTTCAGAGAACTGAGATTAATTGAATCTTTAGAGAATGTGTGTGAAAGAATTTTGGAGTACAATATACACAAGGAGAGATCAGACAGCTCGAGATTTTCTAAGGGCATGAGCCAGACTTTCAAGACGTTGCATGGACTTGTGTATGTTATTTTCTATGTATGAAAATATTAGTATTTTTTTTTTTCCATCGTACAATTTACTTATAACTTAATTGATTTGTCAGGGATAAAGGAGTAAAAGTAGAGCTTGGAATTCCTTATGAACTGTGGGATAAACCCTCGGTTGAAATAACGACACTAAAAAATCAGTGTGAGGATTTAATTGAAAATTATGAGACTGACATTGAATACTGGTACAACAATCACCAAGGAGAAGTGGCTTTGACTAAGTATTTTCATATTTTTATCAGATTTTTTCAATTGATTTTATCATTTTTTTCAACGAAAAATTACGTTTCACAGATATTTATGCTTGGAGCGAGCATTAAAAGATGGTGATAATGAATGTTTGAAGGAAAAAGGTGATACCGGGGATGTCAAAAACACAGAATCCAAAAAAGATGTTCAAGAGGAATTATGAGATCATGCTAAAAAAATACCATTTTCTTTGAAAAGATTTTCCTACTAGCTATTTTTAATGAACCACTTTACAATATCATAAGAATGTGATATCTTTTTATCTGTTTAATCATGTGCAACATTAATGAGTAATACAACAATACCAGGAAAAGTCTACCTGAATTTGTATCTTTTTGTTTTATTCTCCAACATAAAGAATCATTATATTGACAATTATAACAATTATTTTCATTGAACAATAAAGTCATACTTATATTAAAAATATACTCTACACCAACACCTTAACGACCTCCTTCTTCTTCTCTCCCTTTTTCCAAACAGGCTTGCCTCTGAGCGCTCTCAACCTCTGGTATTCCTCTTTGAAGTCTTGATGCTCATCCCTGAAAAGGCCGTACCACCGCAGATGCTTCATCAACACGTGTGATTCTCTGAGTCGCGGGTAGTACTCGACAATCTCAGTATTTTTGTCAACAGGCAGGGCACTGAACAATGTGACGACTCTCATTGATTTTACTGTCGTGGGTCTGGCCACCTCGCCAAATATTCTATTGCTCAGCCGGTTCATTCGCTTTGCATAATTACTTGTTACGGTAGCAAGATTTACGTACTTGTTCATTTTTCAGAGTTTCAGACTTTTTTTTTTAATATTGTTACTAAACCTACAGTATATCGGAGAGTTGGAGGTTAGAAATATACTGGATGAGAATATCATCTATCTCCTACATTGACGTAATTTTCCTGCAACACAATACAACAAAAAATAATATCATGTGTTTCTGTTGATTGAATTTTTTCTTTATAATTAATTAACAATAAGTACCTTACTATTTTTACCAATGTTTTTTTTTTTTTTTTTTTTTTTAAATAAATACCTACTTGCGTAGTGTATTTATTTAAAGCTTTATTAAGTCCTTAAAGGCTTTTATAGCTACAAGAGT
>JAPYYV010006222.1:0-14537 GCA_030522625.1 Copidosoma aretas | reverse complement strand
TATGCAAGCAAGCTCCCGAGGACGCCGACGTATTAATTATAAATACTGCAATCGAACTGGCAAAAAATAGTGATAAAAGTGTCATCGTAGTAGGTCAAGGTATTGATTTACTAGTCCTTTTACACCAACTGAATTATAATGGGCAACCAATTTTTTCCCACAAACTAGGCACAAGCAACGAAAAGGATTTATTTTATACGTCTAATTGTTTCAAACACGAATCGTATACTAATATAATAGCATTTCTTCACTGTTTTGCATGTTGCGACACAACTTCTGGTTTTGCTGGAAAAGGTAAAAGAACAATAGTAAGGTCATTATTAAACAACAAAAATTTATGCATATATATATACATGGGTCAAGCGCGTCAACCGTATCAGTGCCACGGCCAAAATTTGGGAGCCCCTGCAAAGATGGTTTTAAACTTAAATTTTTCGTTTTTTCACAAACTTTATAATGTCATCTGGCTTAATGCCCGAAGTCTGGAATACAGAATCAATATGGTGGTTAGAAGCCCAAAAAAAATCGAGTGTCTAGCAAAAAATGGTTGTAAGAACGAAAATTTGCAACAGGTCGGGTTGTTTATTAGCCTAAATTGTAGTTGTTAGACGCCTCTGAAGAGTTTATATGTCAGGTTATCAAAGTCTAACATAGTGGTTTTAATATGGCCGTCAGACATCCAATGTGGTGTACAAATTATTTAAATTCAACTGATTAGCCCTAAATTTGGTATATAGGGGTTTTTATGGGTCGCTGATCACGATTCCAAGGTCACATTCGCCAAATTCGAAATAGCGGATCCAAGATAGCGTAAAATTTCTTTTAACAGACTGATATGCCACAAACTTGGCACATAGAAGTTTCTAAAGTCGCTGATTACGAATCGGAAGTCAGATCAGCAAAATTCGATATAGGGGACACAATCTGAGGAAAACTTGGTAAACTAATCTACTGTATTTGGTCGGATATCTTGAATTTTAAAATTTTTATCTGACCGCCATACTAGATCCACCATCTTGAATTTTTCTGATCTGACTTAGGATCCATAATCAGCGACTCCAAAAACTTTCCTGTACTAAATCTGTTTTGAATCAGTTTATTTTGGGAGTTTTTGTCCGCCCTCTTACATCCGCCGTTCTGACTTCGGCCAATCTAACCTCGAATTTGTGATTAGCGGCCCATGAAACCCCCATATACCAAATTTGGTGAAAATCAGTTCTATTTCAATAATTTGGCCAGCATATTTGATGTCTGACCGCCATGTTGGATTGCCATGTTGGACTTTAACTACCTACCATCAAAAATCTCCGGGGGCGTCAAACAGCTACAATTTAAGTTAAAAAATGACCTGATCTGTTGCGAATTTTTCTTCTTACATCCTCTTTTTTGCTGGTCACTTGATTTCTCTCCGGCTTCCGACCGTTATATTGAATCAGTCATATGAAATTCGGGCATGGAGCCGGATGACATCATAAAGTTCTTAAAAAAACAAAAATTTCAAGTCCACAATATCTTTGTAGATGCTTCTAAATTTTGGCCATTACACTCATCCGGTCGACGTGTCTGACCCATATATATTTAAACATACACAGGTACGCATTTATATAAACATATACTTTTAATGGACACAAACAACCTGAACATTTATATTGAACGATGGCAAAAGTTAATCGTTCAATGCAAACGTATTTTCATTTTATTCATGAACAGATTTATATATGATAGTATGAATGTATAAATATGTAACATGTGTGTAACAGAATTTGCACATAGACATAATGTGTGTATACATGTTCTCAAAATAAGTCTCAAAAAAGTATAAAATCATATCAGTAAATGCAAACCTATGTTTATGAGCATACGAATATATATGTACATGAGGTTGAAAACGGATATCTATACGTGCGCGCGTGTGTGTGTGTGTATGTGAGTGTGTCATCGACTTATTTATGTAATCAAATAAAAACAGTGAATCATGAATTTAAGTGGATTATTATATCTCTTTAGATAAGTAAGTGTGGAACGTTTACAATTACTAAAGTTGCAAAACATATACAACTTATAATTATAATGTAACAATGATATTCCACAAATCTTAAAGAGTTGCTAGTCCTAAAAAATAATGTAATGAATATGCTGATGAGAATCATAATGGTTGCATGCTAGAAAAATCATTGATGACTAGTCATCAGTGAGAGTCATCTCTAGAGAGTTTCATATCAAACTTATCGAAAATCATCATAGTTAATGAAGATACGAGTTTTTTGATGATTTAGAGGTTCAAACCAATTATGAGATTTGCTGAGCATCAGTACTTTTTGCAGGCGACAAAGATTGCAGAAACAAGGACGACATGATTGAAAATCAATGATTTACTTGAGAGTTAATGCGAAAAATCATCAAAGTTTAAGGAGATACGAGTTTTTCAGTAGTTTACTAGTTCTTATCGTACATAAAGCTTGTTCAGCGGCAGTATTCCGCTCTGGTGTTTTCCATCAAAGTGTTCTCGGTATTCCTATCACCTTGATGATGATCGACGTAGAGTTTGGATTTCGTACCTGTCTCGTTCGCACTTATAGAGCATTTGAACCTACAGACGGTATTTTTTATTGTAAATGAGACATCAGTTAGCAGTACTCGACACGGTCGTGATCAGCAAGGAATATAGAGGTCTTGAGCTTTTTACCATTGAAAATTATTCTAGAGTTTGTTGTTTTGGAGACAACTGCCAGCATTACTTTTCTCAGTTAAATAAGACAGCATTAATAAGGATGGAAAGCTTGCAAAATCAATTATTCACTCAAGAGTTTGATGGGAAAAATCAGCAAAGTTGAAAAAGAAACGAGTTTTTCAGTGATTTACAAGTATTCTTTATTCTTAAGATTTTTTGAGCGGCAGTACTTTGCTCTGGCGCATTCCATCAAAGTGTTCTCGGTATCTTTTATCACCTTGACAATTTTTAAAGTTTGGATTACGTACCTGTCACGTTTGCACTTATCTAACATTTGAACCAACAGACAGTATTTTTCATTGTAAATGAGACATCAGTTAGCTGTACTTGACTCGGATGTAATCTGCATGAAGTATGAAGGTCTCAATATTTTTACTGTTGAAAATTATGCTAGAGTTTGTTGTTTCGGAGACGACTGTCAGCAGTACTTTTCTCAGTTGAATAATATAGCATCAATACGGATGGAAAGCTTGAAAAATCAATTATTCATTCGAGAGTTTGATGGTAAAAATAAGCAATTTTCAGTCATTTACGAGGATTCATTATTCTTAAATTTTTCTGAATGGCAGCACTTTGCTCTGGCGCATCCAATCAAAGTGTTCTCAATATCTCTTATTACCTTGATGACTTTGAAAGCAGAGTTTGGATTTCATACCTGTCTCGTTTGCCTTTATCGAACATTTGAATCTACAGACGGTATTTATTATTGTAAATGAGACACCAGTTAGCTGTACTCGACTCGGGCATGATCTGCATGAAGTATGAAGGTCTCGATCTAATTACCATTGAACATGTATGCAGAAAACCCAAACTGTCGGTTGTGCGAAAACGCAAAGTTGCGAGGCTTTTTCAAAGAAGGAGAAGGAGCCTTTAGGTGTGACTCTCGTGAAACAACTTCAATTTACGGCCGAGGACATCCAAAGGCTCTTATCCCACTGGCAAAGAGTATTTGGATTGTCCAAGACTGGGATAAGGGGGATACAAAGGGATCACTCAAGTATCTGGGCTGCAGTCGTGGTCAACCCAACGTTTAATATGAATAATAATGTAATCGAAACCGGGTTTTTCTCTTGTCAGAAGTTACGCTGTAAAAGTTTATTTAAAGACTTGAACTCTAAAAGTTTTTGATAAGTTGAAAGTGCTTGGGCCATCACAGGTAGCCGCAAATAAAAGAGTTAACATAAAAGTCATGTGTTATTACAACCACTGTAGAAGCACAGTATGTTGCCGGAAGTTAGCAGACATGATTCGATACGATTCGAGAACAAATTACCACATCACAAGTATGCATTCTTACAGTGGACTTACGTAATTTGACGTCATCATTGAATATTGGGATAAACTCAACGGGACATAGCGTTTATAGGATTAATTTTGACCGGAGAAACAAAATATCATGTCAAATCTAACCTAAAAAATTTTCCTGAAAATTTTTCCAAGTTTTATCTTGGATAGGGTCAGTCCTACGGTAATTTAAGTAGCACCACAAGAATTCTTGAAGACTTCTACGCACTAGAAGTCAATTTTAATTATCTACCTTAATTAGGTCATTTTTTACGGGGGGTGAGCTTTTTTTGGGTCATGGTGTATATCAGTAAACCTTGACCCCCCTGCGGGCTTTGGGTGCCAGCCCCCCACGAGTCAATGACGACTTTTAGTCTAGCACGAGATTTGGAAGAAAAGTTTGATGATAATTATGAATGTTTTAATCCTAATCCATAAAAAATTCAATGAATAAAGTACTAATGCATATTCTTAAAAAATACATAAACAAAGTATAAAATGTTGATAGACAAATAAATTTCTTACCTTGACGGAACGAAATTTTTTGGAGGACTCTTCACCACTGTACTAAATTTGTTATACTAGTAAAGTCATTCTTTGACATGCTAGATCAATAAGATATCAAAGTGCAAATTATTGGTACTTTATTGAATTAGCAGACAATTATTGGATAAAATTTTGGAATATTATATTAGTGCATATGTTTAATTAAGAGAATCTTTTAAGATATTAGGTGATTTTTGCTTTTTGTTTGATTTCGAATTTCAAAACTTACTTTACTCCTTAAATTATTTCACATAAATCAACCTGAGAAAATTTTGTAAACTATTGAACGTGTTCTCAGTCAGGTGAAATCGTTCATTCAGGTGCAATCGTTTGTACAAGAGTTACTTTTTGGAGTGGATATTTGCAAATCACTGGATTTCAAATTGATTGATTATAAAATTGATCAACATCATATATTTTATCGTCATCGTTAGGAGATTTTTATGGTTGTTATAAATTAATTTTTATTCTACCTCAGTATAGAGTTTTACATATTTTTTTTAATTTTAAAACTTACAGTTTTTTCCGCTGATCTATAATTATTAATTTTTTTTTTCTTGCATGAATTCGATTCAATAATATTTGAAAAATTGTTGTAATGTTTCATATCATGAAGAAAAGGACCAAAGTTAATGCAAACATAAAAACATAGTTTAAAAAATTACAAATTTAAACAATATAATTTAAGAAGACTGGAAATTTTATTAAACCAAAGCACAATTTGCAAACGTAAGTTATGCCGAAAAAATGAAAAGCTTGGTTTTTAACACTCTATGTTCTGTCCAGTAAGTAATATTCTATAGTTTCAGAGTTCCTAATTACAACTATGAAATTAACCGTCAGAGTATTGACAGAAATATTTTAGATGATCATTTTTCCTAATGGCCTTCCAAATACATTTCCTTATCAACATGGGACTCTAAAGATGTAATTTGTATACGATTTAATCATGATAATGATTATGAAATGGAAAATAAAGTTTGATAAGAGATATGTAATAATAACTAACAAAAAAAATAAACGATTTTACTTTATGTAAGGTGTGACAATTTAAAGAAATAACATTGCTTATGATATCAAATAATAAATCTAGAAATTTTAAAGATATTTTTCAAAATTATTTATCACATAACGAAATAATTTTTGATAAATTTTGTTATTTCAGAGACATAGTTAGGAGATTTCTGTCTTCTTGGCAAATTAAATATGTGAGAGGGCTGTGCAGGGGATGTAAGAAGGCTGAGCCTGCTGTCGGGGGAGACATCAGCCTTTTTCGGAATGATTTGGATATGTAGTGGGGATGTAGGGGGTGTAAAGGCGGAGGAAAGGGGACTAGGAGAAGAGGGGATAGAAAAATGGACAAATTATACTGATAAAGTGGCACGGTTGAGGCATATGCAAGTTTGCGTAGCGTACATTGTATGGCCATGCCAATGTATACGTCAAATTACACCTTCAATATTCTAAATTGATAGAAAAATATTTAACATCTCCATAACCATCATGTTTTAAAGTTATTAGGCATTTGAAATGCCAAGTTACCAAATTGTAATTTGTGTAAATAATCCCAACAAAACGGCATTGAAACACAGTATTTAGAAGATGTGTCTATACAAAATGCTGTTTTCATGTCCCTAAAATTTATGACTAGAGATTTTACGACCTTTTCTACTGCGCGTGCTCGGTAAATTATTTGAATCAACAAAGTTGCGGACTCAAAAATTCTTGACAGATATCATTACTAGAACTCATGAACTAGACATACTAGATTAAATAGAGTAGTACAATTCTAGAAACGAATAATTAATTATAAATAAAGAAATTAAACTAAGACTTAGAGACTAACCTATAATAAAAGTAACCGTTAGTTATTTGAAATATCAATAAAAAGTCGAAAAACAATATTTAAATATAGATTTAAAATTAGATTCCAGGGTTTGTTCGGTTTTTACGGGTGAGAAAAAATCCAAACTAACCTTATCAACTTTAGCAGTACAGATCATCATATGGTTATGTAGCACTCATTGGGAGTAATATAACCTCGTATGTTCAGTAGATTCCCTAAAATTGCGTAGAAAATGTAAATTGTACATTTTATTTTTTCACTCGGCTAACCACTTCCTTTACGTAATTCAAGTACGATTATATTGCAAAATTCTAACCCATCAACTATATTTTGGCACATAATCTTGTAAAATACACTTTATCACAGCTTCAGATGTAGATTGATGCATCCGATACGTTCTTTGAAAACTTATAAATTAAGGACAATCAATATTTATATCCATATCTGGTAGAAAGAAGAGAACTGTAAAAATCTATTGATACATTAAAAGATTTACTGGCGTAAATTAGCATAAATTTTTCTTGATATTTATTCATTAAAACTTCATTAATCCAACATAAGTGATAATGTTTTATGTTTTCATAGATGATATTTTTTAAAGCAATCAAAAAAATGTTCTATGATAAATTTAAAAGTTTTATAAGATCTTATATGTAAATACAACGTACAAACTTACGAAATAAAAGGCAATGTGTAGTTTTTTAGCAAAACTAGTTTAAATATATTGTTTTCGTTTTTGTTTGTGTAATTATGCTTCTATGTAACCCATTGAGTGGTACAAACGTCATTATCAATAGGATATATACTTCTTTTCATGTAATCATCATTTTGTTGCAAATTAATAAATTTTCAAAAAATGCACTGCACTTCAATCGCTTAACCACGTATATCAGTTAATCGTTGTTGCAATTGGCATGAAACATCTGGTGCTGCTTTACTGCAAGGTTTACATAAAGTATTATGAAGTTTAGGAACTTTCCTACTGCAGTTCATCGACGATATTACAGTCTTTTTATCCAACTTTCTTGTACACATCGACGCCTGGAAGGAATACTATCCTCACCAACTGTTTAAAGAAAGTCCCAACGCCTCGCACTCTGAACAAAACTATCCTCACTCAGCGCTTTGGCGAAAAGAATCCCATCACGACTAATGACTGCTCGATGTTCTTTTGAAAATAGTAAAGTTTCTGCTGTTATAACTGGACTTGACCAAAATTTAATTCACCGATTTCATGTAACATTACAAGCTATATCATCAGGCTACGATATAAATACTGAAAAATTCCAGCAGTATAATTTTGATACTGTTAAGAAATTCGTAGAGCTGTACATGTGGTACTATATGCCTACGACTATTCATAAGCTCTTAATTTATGGAACTGATATAATTGCGTGCTCGCTATAACCGATTGCATATATGTCTGAAGATGCCCAGGAATCATGCAACAAATATTTATAAAAAATTCGAGAGGATTTTTTACGATAATATTCGCAGACCAAAAAAAAGAATAATATTTTCTTACGATTTTTAGTTACATCTTATCTACATGTATTAAGTTGTCGACAATTACCAGCTTAAAAGCTTAAGGTTGTTCTCTGGATATCTTGAAAGTAAAAAGAAATTAATAAAACTTTTTCTGCCGTGATTCAAACACATAACGCGTGATTCTGTCAAGTTTGAGAAAGATTCTGCTGCTAGAAATTAGGTTATGAATTCTCAAAGTTGACCAAAACCTGCTAGGTCCCATAAGAGCCCATGTATTATGATGCTAACTTCATAAAGAAATAACTTAATTTCTAGCGACAGAATATTTTCTAAACTGGGCATAATTACTCAGAATATGTTTAAGTTTCAACAGATAAATTTTCATCAAGATCTTAATTTTTTTCAATGTCCGTAAGAATAACACTACGAAGTTCATATATATATTCTAGTGGGGCTTTATCCCCCTGCGCGCTCTTCGCTCAAACCCCCTAACTCCTGTTTCACTAACGACTAAATGTACAAAATTACTACATTTATGCATAGTCAATAATGGTGCAATTCCATTTTGCTGGATATTAAAATAAATGCTGGATAATAAAAGTTTGCAATAGCTCTGATTGGCTCATTCTATCCTTCAGTTATATCCTGCACCATATGCTCATAGCCTAAGGGTGTATTTTCATTGTGCAGGATAGAGGTCTGCAAAATATCGAAACAGACAGCATTATCAAGATGCAATGGATATTGTGAGAAAATTCGGTAGATCGGATTTGTTCATAACGGTGACATGTAATCCAAAATGGAAAGAAATTACAGATGTATCATCAAACTTTCCGAAGAACACTTTACCGAATGATATGCCAAATATTATAGAACAATTGTTTCACACAAAATTACAATGTATTTTGGATTACTTAACAAAAAACATTTATTTAACAAAATAATATCTTACGTTTATACTATTCAGTTCCAAAAAAGAGGGCTGCCACATGCGCATATATTAGTAACGTTGCATCCAGATAATAAAATCATAACATCTGATAATATTGATGATTATATTTCTGCCGAAATTCCTTCAAATGACGAGACATTAAAAAAATTAGTAATTTAACACATGTTACATAGTCCCCATAATGTATATAGTCCATGTATAAAAAAAAAAATACCAAAATTTGGTTAAAAATTTTTCACAAAAACTTTTGTGACAGTCCATCAATAAAAAAAAATTGTTATTCAGAATATAACAGAAGAAACAATGTTTCAGACAACGATTTATACATAATTAAAAATATTTATGAAAAAAATTTGGTTGATAGTTCAATGGTGGTACCATACAATGAATTTTTACTAATGAAATACAAATGTCACATAAACGTTGAATATTGTGCATCTATACAAAGCATAAAATATATATACAACAATATTAATCAGGGTAATGCTATAGTATTTTGTAAGATACAAAAAGAACTTAATTCAGAGAATAAAGTTTATGATAAAATTAAACAATACATCGATGCACGATATTTAAGCCCAATGTAAGCCGCGTAGAGATTACAGGAATATCATATCTGTGGTATAAGCCATTGTGTAGTAAATTTACCAGTATATCTTGAAAATAAACAAAATATAATTTTCGAAGAAAATCAAATTCCTGAATCTTTGAATAATTTCAAAACACAACCGACAGAATGGTTTGAATTGAATAAAATGTATGATTTCGCTAAAAATTTAAAATACGTAAATATTACAGAATATAACGAATAAAAAATGGTAAAAAGACAACCTTTCATAAATAATACTGCAATTGGTAGATTAATTGTTATTTTTCCAAAAGACCAAGAAAGATTCTATATGCACTTAATATTAGATAAAAAACATGGTTGTACATCTTTTAGAGATTTAAAGACATATGAAGGCAAAGAATATGAAACTTTTAAAGAATCTGTAATTAGCATTGGTTTAATTTAACACAAATTACAAATTTTAAATATTTTCGAAAAAACTAGCATTGTTATGTTACCAAATCAATTGAGATAATTTTTCGCATGATCTCTTACTTGCAGAAAACATTGAAGGTGATAAAATATGGAAAAAATTGAAATGAAAATTTACAGAAGACTTTAAAATAAATAAAAAAAATCAAGCCCTTTAACATTCAAATGAAATGTTTGAATTAGGAGACGAATGTTGTAAAAATTTGAATTTATCTATTCCAGCGACTATTATTTTGGATGTAAACACCAATAACGAAATTAAATAAGGTAAAAAAATGTTTGATAATCTATGTGGTACAATAAACGAAATACAAAAACATCTTTTTAAATCTATATGTAACGGTAGCAATAAAATATTTTTCATTGATGACCCAGGAGGATCAGAAAAACATATCTATACAAGACTTTAATTTATTATTTTCTTTTTAAAAGAAAAAAGAATATATCAATGGCAAGGACAGGCATTGCATCAATATTACTTCCGAAAGGTATGACAAGTTACAGAATTTTTAAATCACCCCTAGCATTAGATAACATTGAGAGTTTTTTTTTACAGTATGAAATTAATAAGAAAAAACTAATAGAAGTAGATTCAATTATATGGGATAAAGCTTCAATGATTCTATGAAAAGCATTAGAAATCGTTGACAAAACCCTGCAAGATTTGTGTGACAAGTATAAACCTTGTGAAAATAAATTTATAGTTTTAGGTGGGGATTTTCTTCAAATTTTACCGGTAATTAAAAATAGTAACAGAAGTAAAATCATTTCTGAAACAATTTGATCATCATATTTATGGCGTTCGTTAAATATTTATAAATTACAAATTAACATGCGATCGATAGACGAAATATTTTCAAAATTATTATTGAAAATTCGAGACAAACAAATTAAAACTTTTAATATTCCGGAACACTGGAAAACTTCTAATGTATATTCAAAAATATTTTGAAACACATCTGAAATAACATTAAATAGTGCAATATTACCAACTTATAATAAATATACATATTTTCTAAGTAATAAAATTTTGATTGATATGGAAGGAATTGTAACATATAATAGAATAGATAATACTACTTACAAAGGTGTTGACTAATATGACCATGACATTTACATTGATTTTCCGATGGAGGTTTTGAATAATATTCGGGTAGGTCTTCCACCACATGAATTAAATTTAAATATCGGAGCAATTGTAATAATGATAAGAAATTAAAGTGTTGATGATGGGCTTTGCAATAGGAAAATATTGAGAATATCGAAATTATATAAATTCAATATTAAAGCAGAAATTATAGGTGAAAAAATTGGAACTAAAATTTTCATACTGCGTATAACATTATGTTCTGGAAATAATTCTTTTTTACCTTTTATTTTATACAGAAAACAATTTTCTATCCTCTTAGCCTTTTCAATGACGATTGATAAATCTCAAGATCAACGTTTTGATAAAATTTGCCTTTATTTTAATTAACCTCTTTTTTCTCATGGTCAATTATACGTTACATTGTCGAGATGTAACAATCCTCATATTTTTTTTCAACTATAAAATAGCGACAATAAATCTATTAAAAATATAGTGTAGGAAGAAGTTTTTGAAGGTAACAATTATACACTATAAACAGTTAAAACATATAATATATAATAAAAAACTTCATACTACAAAATTAAATTTAGATAAATTACATCTTTATAAAATAGTTTCTGCATGGTAAAAAATAAATTCAAAAAGTGGATGTAGCCTATTCACCTTAATATTATAACAGTCCAAAAAGGTAATTTTATGTACAAGTAATATATCTTAAATTACTTTTTATGGCCATGGAAGTAATATATCTTAAATCACTTTTTCTGGCAATGTGCGAACCACCACAATTAGGTATATTTGTTTACATCCAGTCGGAGAGACGGTAGCAGACGGTGCGCAGCGGACCTGCTGCCAGCGCGGCGTAGTTTAAATACTACGTGAAAACGAAAAACCTCTTTTTTTTGTATTGTCGTTATCTACGTAAAAAAAGTATAATCTTTCGATCTAGATAGTCCAAAAAATGTCAAAAGTTGAAGATCATGAAGATATAATGTGTTTTTTGAACTTTTGCATTTTTCGAGGTAATGGAGGCAAAATTTCGGAAAACAGATACCACCACTAAAAAGCTGACAAAAAAATACGTAAGAGTATGTGTTTTGATAATTTTTTTATTAACGTTTTGAGACCGAAACGACGAGTTGAAAACGTCGTGTTTACGCTCAAGGGAGTCGTCCGCAGTGGTGCTGGGTTAGTTGACGTGATTCTCCCCATATATAGCTCCCCCGCAGCTCCTCCCCATACCCCCCCTGACTCTCCTACCTCCCCCCCAATTTCCACGAAATTTTTCATCACATTTGTAATTATTGATGATGGCCGCGACTTTATAATATAACTAGTATGTAAAATAATGCTGTAAATAAATTTCTAAAGCCTTATAAATAAACTGTTACAAATAGTTTTATTTCAAATACAATTTTATTTGAATATAACAACAAATTTTGTTACAATTTCACTGACTACCGACGTTTATTTTGATTACATAATTTAAAATGCCTTTTTAGGTGCTCCGCTCTTACATAACCTTTCCCACAATTTTGACAAAAATTTTTTTGGACGTTTTTTTCATGATACTAAAAATGTCTCTGTAAGTGATAATTTCTTTTGAAAGATTTCCCGCATTTCATACACTTGAAATTTTTTTTAATTTTTCGGCTTTTTTTGCGACGCAAATAGTCTGTTTTCTCTAATATGATAATGTTATATAGATCACATACAAAAAATTTTTTTTTGTGAATTTTTTCGTGCGATGATATACATTCTTGACTTGAAAATTTTAATTTATACTGTCACACTGATAAAATTTTGCATCCATGATGGTGTATCTGAAAAAATATTACATAAAAAGATTGTATATGATTTCATAAATCTGAGTACTAAAAGGTACTGCAATTTGCTTTTTTGCTAAAAAAAAATTCGCTAGAAAGTATAAAAATGAAATTTTCACGTATTTTATTGATTTTGCACATTCATCAATTTTATTTAATTCAAATCATGCTATCAGAGGGGAATATGTTTTGTTTATGTTCGACATGAACAGATAAATGAAATACTGAATGACTCCTCCCACAGAGAGGAAATTCATGAAGTGTCCATGCTGCCTCCATCGTGCTTAAATAACGACCATCAACAAATTGTGATATTTCATCAAGTATCTCGTTATTATTATTTTTTCACTTTCATTTTTATTTTCTTTTTGAATTTTACAAAAAGCTCTATCATATTCTTTATGTATGTCGTCGAAAATATATTCAATGCTTTGTACAGACGCATAAAATTCAACATTTAGATGACAATTATATTTTATCAACAAGTATCAACCACCATTGAATTATTGACTAGAATTTTTTCATAACTGTTTCTTAATATATTAATATGATTTTCATTACAATTATTTTTCCTATTGTATTCAGGATATCTATTTTCTTTAAACTTTGTAACTAATGTAAAAGTTTTCGGAAAATTCTTTTTGCAAATTTTTTTGTTTTTATCATAACTAGGAGTATTTTTACTGTGTGGCCCATGAATCATGTGTTTTTTAACTAATTTTTGAAGTTTGTTATTATCGTTTGGAATTTCAGCAGAAATATGTTTATCTATTTGTTCAGGTGTTATCGATTTATCTTTCGAAAGTAATGGTATAAGAATATGTGCATGAGGTAACCATAGTTACTGAAATTCAATGGTATAGACAAATGCAATAACCTTACCAAAGATATCTTTTTCTTTAATATTATCTAATATAGACTGTAATTTTGTTTGAAATAGCCTTACTTTTATGTTCGGAATATCATTTGGCATTGTATTATTTAGGAATTCTTTCAAAACTTGACTTAATTCTTTCTATTGCGGATGACATGTAACTGTTATAAATAAATCTGGTTTTCCATGTTTTCTCATGATTGACATAGCATCCTGATAATGTTGTTGCATATACCTTGGTCCCCCTATACATGTTTATGGTAAAATATAAAGATTTCCAACTTTGCCATTTTCAAAATTATTCGAAATATTACTAGCACTATCTATTACGTGATCCAATAAGCCTTGATAACACTTTATTCTCAAGGATTTTTGATTATTTCTAAAGTAGTTCATTGTATTACTTTCGACCATCGCATATGCATGTAAAAAGAATTGTTGTGTTAGTCTTCCGCCATATAACAAGGGATTAAAGTTTTGTGATTTTCGTCTGTACGACAATCTATATAAATAATATTGTAAAATTGAAAGCATTCCAGATTCGTTTTTTGAATTTTTACTATAATTAGTACTCCAGCCTAAGTCTCCTAAAGGAACCATTAGGGGATATACCATAGGGTCTATGAAATGAGAAAGTTTGTTTAAATATGTGTATGACGGACCGTTTTCTGGTGAATGCTTTGGATATACACATAAATCAAATTTATCGATTGTGCCCGAATTAGAAACAATAATAATACAACATTCTGGTACCAATGGCTTATTATATCGATGTTTTTGGTTGCTATTTTTTCGAATAAAATACATTTTATAATTTGGTAAATTTTGAATGTTTGCAATTTGGTGTAAATGTTTGTA
>JAPYYV010006221.1:0-25624 GCA_030522625.1 Copidosoma aretas | reverse complement strand
ATCGGAAATGAATTTTTTTAAACTGTATTGTAGTTGACAAATAAATTAAATGCCTTGGTACTTCAAATATACAACTAATTCCACATAAGTGTAAAAGAATGTTTATTTTAAATATAAGATGTTGTTTGTCATGTGACTAAGGACATTCAATTTGTAGCGTGATTAGTTAAGATTTTTTAAGAGTGGAAGAATTTAAAATAAGATTTTGAAAATTAATTAGCCAATACTGAAACTGTAAAGATTGACATGCTATGACAAATAAATGTTTTAAAAAAGCAACTTTTATTTTTATTTTAATTTATAGAAAATAACTATTTGATAACTTATGAAAGATAGTAAGATCCTCCACTATTATCAAACGTGCAATAACTATCTTGAAAAAAATGATTTTTTTTTATCTTAAAATTGTTGAAGAAACAGAATATAAAAAATACGTCATTAAAGTAGGTACATTAACAAAGAATAATAGAAATTGGGTGATATTGAGGTAATTCTATCTTGCTTGTTTGGTACTCCTACTGAAAAGTGAAAAATTTGTAGGTGCCGAAAATCGCGCAAGATTTCGTGTAGGATATCTTGCACGAAATCGTGCAAGAATTTTTCGTACGTGTAGTCGCGCATTTGACTCGGGAGTCATGAAAGAACCACCTTAAGCTCATGCTTTATCAATGTGGTGGACTACTGCACGCACCAGGTCAGTATTTATTTGCTTTTGGAGATCCAACTCCCTTCATATTAACTTGGCCGTGTTTTCATTCAGAAATCATCTTTCTCTAAGATTTTCTTAGCCTAAATTATAACCATGCAATATTTCTGCAAAAATTATTTTCGTTTAAAGTTTCCTTGAAACAAAGATACTTTATCAACTTGTTGTTATAATCTAACCTTTCATCATTCAATAAAATTTTTAAACGGCAAATTAAATCTAACAGCCTCATTTTTTAAAAATAAACAAAGAGATTTATCGATAAAATTTTAAGAATAACCAACTTTTATTATCCTCAGCATTGATACTACGGCTACATAGCGAGTTCTCAGTCATAACCACGGGTCTAACGATGTCTCACGTGATGTTGAGGAAGGTTTTTTCTGTTAGATAAGTCACATTTTTATTAACCCCGAAAAAAAGTTTTTACTTAGATATTAAGATTTGTAGAATTTCTATTTGTTCAAGGTAAAAAGAACCTAAAATTCTTGAAGCTACTCGCCTTAATGTAACATTGATGACGATCAAGACTAATAATAGCTGCTAGTGTAAAAAGAAAGTTAGTACTCAGAACATGAAAAGTAGCAGAAAAATAAAAAATAATTTTTTTGTCACCTATTAAAATCTTACCAATCTTTTTCAGAAATAATGATAAGCACACTAACAGAGATATTTGGATCCGAATTCCAACATTGGTGTAGCAGAACTTTATGAAGATCATTAGTTCAACTACAACTGTGAAGAATGCGGATTGGAGTTTAAGAGCAAAAGTATGAGAATAATGTAAAAAAATCCGCAGAACAACATTATATCAATGCTTTTTGCTTGTGCACATACACACAGCAATTAAACTTAGTAATCTTTATATTACAGTATCGAAATATGTGAAATAACTGAGTGTTCGTATCCACGTAAAAATATTAAGTTGTTTTTTCATGTCGATCTCCAAAATGCGCAATGTAAAATCTGACAAATTATCTTGAAATGCAGTAAAAAATTGGTTACTTTTTGTTAAAGAGGTTCTTCACTTCATGCTTTTTGTATCCTAAAATTTTTTTCTTCTAGAAATTGCAGTTTGTTCTAAGATCTTGACAATCATCTTGATCAATTTTCCGTGGATACAAAAAATACCAATGAATTGTAGAACCATGTTAAATTATAATACAATACAACAGAAAAACCTATTTGTCTCGGTTAATTCTCAATAATCTGAGCTAATAATCTTCTACATGAATATAAAATCCTTATTTCAAAAAAAAAAATGTATTTTATTTCTACTGTACGTTCTGTAGGACATCCTGCAGGAGATTCTGCAGGGTTTCTGCAGGATTCCTGCAGGATTTATTGGTACTAGCTCGTATATGATCCTGCAGGAGTTCCTAGAGGAATTCCCGCAGGAAAAACGTGAATTTCCGCCAGGAATTCCTGCTGCGTGTCCTGCAGGGTCCTGTAAGAACTCATGCAGGATTATATCATACGGGCATCCACAGAGCAAGTCAAGATATCTGCTTTGAATTTTCTTCCATATGTTAATTTAATACCTCTTGTTTAATACAAATATTTTAAAATTCTCATCGCATATTTGTAATGAGTTTGATTTGAACAATTTTTAGATCTCCTCAAATAGTTTACGCTTTAACTGATATCTGGTCTTGTTCCTGAGCTTATATGAGCACGTCCACGCGGAACCAGCCACCTGGCGCGCGTGGAGCGTATTTTCAGTAGAACGCGGCTTTTGAACTCGCTCACAAGCGATGGAAAAAAGGTAGAAATAAAATGTAAAAACATTAATTGATAGATTTTGATCTGCTCTTCAAATGGTGCACAATGTTTTTCGATTAAACCTTTTTTTCATAGAGAAAATTTCGATTAAACTTCTAAGCCTTATTGTGGTAAATTCCTTTTTTTTTCTTTTTTTTTCTTGCACCATTCGAAAGAGAAAGTCTTAAACTACAATACCTCAAATTTTCAAGTTGGGAGGGCAAAAGATATACGAGTGGTAAACATACAACGTTCATAGTCAAAGTTCATGGTCAAATTGATATCTGTAGGTATAGAAAAAGCATAGGAACGCCGTAGAGGTCCGCGCTCATAACCAAGAAATTGAAAAAATACGTACTATATACATACCCCCGACCACGCACTGTCACCTTTGTTTGTTTACCACTCGTTCATCGTTTGCCTTCTCAACTTGAAAATTTGAGGTATTGTAGTTTAAGACTTGTTCTTTCGAATGGTGCAAGAAAAAAATTTTATAAAAATGCATTTTTCCGCAATAAGGCTTAGAACTTCAATCGTGATTTTCTCTATGAAAAAACGATTTAATTACAAAACCTTTTGCACCATTGGAAAATACAAGTGCCACATTTCAAATAATCATTCTCTTCATTATTAGGCTGACCTTCAACTAACTTTTCTTTACATAAAATATTTAAATAATTAGCATTTCTCATGAAATATTTGGTTCGTCAGATAGATAATCAAAAAATATTGAACACGTATTTTTTCTTTTTTAACATAAACAAGAACTAATTGAGATAGAGCTCGTTGAAGTTCGGAATAAGGGACGAGTGATGTCACTGCTCGAAAACGATGTATTAGCCATGAAGTCATAGATGCATAGGCAACTCTAAGGCATAGTGAACAGTTATGTTCAACTCGCTAGTACATGCTCGATTCTTAGTAAATCGTAATAAAAAAATTATGAAATACTCCTAAGGTCTTACAATTTCTGATAGTTATTGTCAGAACTTGATAAGTATTTGTGTTTTTTTTGGAAAAAAATTTCAAGAGTCACTCGTAGAAAATTGTTATTGCTTCAATAAACAAAAGTCCGTTACGAAATCCTAAAAATTTTTTGAACAGATTTGTATAGTGTAGGGAGAAATATATGTATAAATTATTTGCAAGCTGTATTTATTCCATATTGGTTAGCTTGTAGTTCTTCTGAAAAATAAATGCAGAAGGAATCAGCTGTACCCAAAAGCATTCTTCATATTTTTCAAATCATCGTGAATTTTCATTACCCAATGATCATTTTCGTGAAAGATGTAAGCGAGTCTTACTGTAACAACTCTGATTTGTCTGAAAGTAGCACTTTAATTGGTCCAAAATGCATGTTTTTCTTTACTTTGAAGCAAGTTTTCTTTCAAAGTCATTATTATTTCCTCTGTTTTGTAAGAATCTATAAGATTGTAATTAACCTTTATGTTTCCGTAACACGCATTAGCTTTGAAAAAACCCGCTGGCCAGAGGAAAAATCATAAAAATATCCTTGGCATTTTAATTTGTTTGAAAATAGTTCTCTGGGCTTGAAAAACGAGAGTTCATATCTAAAATAAAACTAGTATCATAAAAAAAGCAACATAAAGGGTTCAGAACTTTGAAATAATCTTTGGTTTGATTCCAATCAGTGTAGTCTCAAGGAAAGTGACGGTGATGAGGTTTATGTATAAAAGCAGATATTTAAGGTAAGAATGGCCTGATCAGCTTGTCATATATCAGTAGCAGTCTTTGTACCTGGTAATCTATTTTTTTCAGAAACTTATTTGATAACTCATTTCTTTAAATCCTACTCTTACAACTACTCACTGGATATGAAAATTTTAGCAACTTTTTAATCAGATCAAGTTGTCTACTGTGAATCATCGCTCTAGAAATTTAGGAGCTGCAAGCTTTAGATAGTCATTTTTGCAGTCTCGTGATATTGATAGGCTGAGCTCAGTAGATTATACACCCGAGATGATCAATGGTAAAAAGAAACTAAGAATCCAATTATTTGTGTTTTTACAAGAATGGTAAAAAGAAACTAAGACTCCAATTAATTGTTTTTTTTTTCACAACCAGCGAGGTCAAGAATATTTGCAAACTGCCAATTAGAAAAGTGATTTCACGATAGTGTTGACAAGACTATTTATCTATTTAATCCATTTTCAATCTGCAAATCAAGGTTTGATACATAATAGTGTATGGTCTAAAATTTAGTTCTTTACGAATCTAACATAATATCAAAATATGTGTATCTTTCAATGCTTTTAGTATGTTTAATGCACAGTTCATGATAACTATCATATGAAAACTAAGTTTATGCATTCTTTTCAATCTAGGTCCTACTCATCCCCGATTGCAAATAGTATTCAAAATGGTGCTACTGTAAATTTTTCAGGTAAGAGAACAAAAATATGTCTGAGAGCTATAAAAAAAGGTTTACACAAAATTGGGAGATTAAATTTATTATGGATTCTATCTGATAACATCTTTTTGGATTTTTTTTTCCTATTTTTAAAAAGAATATTAATGAAATGAGTTATGAGCACAAAAAATATGTGTTGAATGAGCACTGTTATGTAATAATTAACTTGATCTTCATCTGCAAGTTTGCAAACAATTTAGGATTCAGCCTAAATTTATCTGTTATTAATCGTAAAGTTGTATGGGATCGTATAAAAAACAGCCTGTTTCGAAGATAATTACTACTTTCAATGCTTTGATGTTTGTTGGATAATAGCACTAACCATAAATTACCAACAGAGGAACCTACCGGAGTCGAAGCTGTTGATTTAATTCGAATTGTGATGTGTTGTAGACGATCGAAAAATGTGAAATACATGTATTTTTTTAAACTTCTCATATGCGCTTCCAAGAGGTAAAGACCAACCACTAAGCTAAAATCCTTAAAAACGCAGTTTCATAAATACATCATTTTCTATTAGAGCGTTCTGAATAAGACCGTGGAATTAAGTTTCTACGTGAAATCTTTTGTCGAAAAATTTTGCACTCCCTATTTTCAAGAAGTAAAATAATATGTTTAACCAAAATTCTTCCATGCTTATTTCCAAAGGCACTTAGCAATTGTAAAAAGGAAGATTTTTAATAGAAACGAATTTTTTTTATGGTGTTTCGGTATTTTTCTTCAAAGTGCTCCTGTCTAAGATACTCCTAACAAGGGTAAGTCATATCCATCTTTCCGGATGTAAATTTTTCATAAAAATTATCTATTCAAGACTTCATAAATGTTACAAGGTAATATTAAAGTCATATTAAAGACATACGAAACTATACATTCTCTTGATCAAATCCAAGGTCTTGCATTAAGGAGGCTCTGCTACGGCAAGACCGTACCAATCCATCAAAGAATGATTAACGAATCAGGCCCAAAAAATATAATGACATTTCTTAGACTGTCAACTTTACTATAGTGTTTGTCAAAAGTTTAAAAGTTTGCTTTACTCCCTGAAAAAATTATAACCTTGAAACCCAATCTTCGATTGATAAACGTGTGTTGTAAATTAACACAGATGAGATATTTTTTAATACGATATTATGCACTTACCTTTCATGAGAGTGTGTACAAAAATTCACATCAGAATATTGAAAATAAAAAGCTGGAGAAGTAATTTAGTAAATAAGCATAGTGCCGCGCTACACTGCACCCAGTGTTGTGGTCTGTTTTTTTCACATTATCGCTTATAATTCGAAAAAAAGGTCCATTACCTTCGGACCCTACAGTGCTAATCGGCTTAGGAGTTCACAAAGTTAAATCCCATATACACAGCTTGTTGCAAAGAAAACGTTTCAACTGCTTATTTTTAACGAAATACGTGAGATAATGATTCTCCCTGTGTTATTTCCCGTAAAAAGAATTTTTTTTTTCATTGTTTGGCACACGATCTTTACCATAATATGAATTCTAAAAATTAGCATACATGTCATATAACAATGCATACTGATTAGACTTGCCTCCTCCTATTGAAGATCAAGCCAATCTGCATTCTCATTTATTTGATTTTGATCAGGACTAAGCGTTAACCAGTTTTTCTTGAGCTTTGTCAAACCAACATTCTTACACTTACCTATCTCTATAGCGTTTATCTCATATCTTATTTCTTCGAATAGGTGACAAATGGCGTTGTTTACAAAGTCAGTATTCGTCGTTGTTCTATTACCATCAGTTTTAGCTAATTTCCATCACTATTACCATAAGTTGTAGATGTAAATGGTTGATGAGCATGAGTCTCATAGTGCGCACTGGATTCATCAAAGGTGACTAGAGACTGAATGCTTAGGTCTTCCATCATGCTTCTTCTTTTTCCGCAGGCAGCAAAAGAAACAATAATTTATTTCCCACCACAAGCTACTACTTTTGGACCTATGCTGTTTAAGAACTGCTTGTTTTGATGTGTTAACGCTTTGGTGGTTCGTCAACAACTGATCTTTCTCAGCCATTCTGTCTTATTTTTATAGCTTCATCCAATCTCAGAGGTTCGTTGATGACTAAGCGTTCTTATTTTAGTTGATTTATTTATATAGCCTCGCCTAATTCTGCTATTGTACACTATACCCATTTTAATTAAGCTGTTTTAGGTGCAGTCTTATAGTTATAACTTCTCCACGAAAATTAACCAAGCTACCTTCCTGATCGACAATGCACACTTGAAGATGATCAATGATATTGGCAGTGATGGGTAAATATATTATTTGCAATGGAACTTCGATGATTTTGTATCCAGGGGGCACTGCGGGAAAAAATTCATTAATCTCGTGGACTTTATGTTGGTTAATATATGCTCCTGTGGTAATATTACACTCCACTCGTAAAGCGTTGACATTAAGAATCGCTACAGGCAGATCTGACTCGTGCTCAACATTAGCCTTAAGTTGACGTTTTGTAAAACCCAATACTGACCCCAATGAGTCCTGGGGGCGAGAATCAATCGATGCACTGCACTTGATTACACTTCGTAGCGTATTATTGTTTGGTTTCACACTAATTTTAATATTTTGGATAATAGTTCGTTGCGAACAAATCCTTAAATGTCGGAGATCTCGTAGCTGCCCTTTGGTAAGGTGATTACCTCCTCTCCCACATACATTTTATCATCGCCAACGTCAATGTTTAGTATGGAGTGAAAGGAAAGTAGCTCAACCAATCCAAGTACGTAATTTTTGTGAGGTGATAGTTCTATTGGTGGAAAACATTGCTCTTCGAGAAGAGACGATGTTCCTGATAAAATTAATGTCAATGATTCTTCCATGACGGTTTGCCATTGACTGATGGTACTTCTGTACTGAGATGCATTTATATAGGCTGGCGATAGAATTTTTTACAGAGAAAGCTCAAACAAAGATGGCCCAGTTGAAAGTATCAAAATCCTGATATCTCCCATACTTATATATGATAAAGTTAACATCAAGATATAGCATTAAATTACTTGGTGGTTGTAGGTCACCAAAACTGTCAAAATACGTCACGTTATCGCCTCGCTTCCGATAGGCGACCCAGTAAGTGCCGGGACCGTCCTTATCATCAAGATTCACTATGGCTGATTCGTATAAATGAGGACCATTAGCTGGCAAAGCATTTCTCATAAAAACTCCACGGAAGTGCGGTATTTTCAAAATTTTCACTTATTTAATAAGATCTTAGTCTTTCAGAGCTCGGTTTGGCAGTTTTATATAAAAAAAAATTTTTTTTTTGCTATTCCATTTTCCAAACCTTTTCCAGGCCTTTAATGTAGACCTTAACCATTCTTATGTAATTTTAAGAAAAGTCCCTTTTCCAAACAGCAAATACCGCTCTCATCTTTTCATTACATCTCTTACTTTCATCCAATTGTTTTCAGCAGATTTAGCCTCGTTAATAGCCTTAACAATTCCTGTTGCACTATTAGTAATAGCACCTATAGCACTTAAACCAGAAACGCTGGAATCAGGTGTAGCAAAAATCCTCCGATTTTTGCGAAATCGGTAACACTTGAGGCATCACAAAATTTTTTTTACCACCAGCTTTCTGCACAGCTTGCCATGCCCCCTTTAAGGACGTTCTCTGGGTCCAGTAGTTTATGTAATAATTTGCTGAAATTGAAATATGTGTGAAATGTATGTGTTATTTACATGTGTGAAAAACTTCAACAGTTGTTTCCATACTAAATTGTGAACTATTCAGTTTTAAAGATTGTGGATTTAACAGTGCAGTGTATCTATAGCTATAACCTGGGCGAAAAAACGCACACATTCGAGCATAACTTAATGAATTTTCGTAGTATTTTCCCCAAAAGTTGTATGTAATAATCAAATTTATAAGGAAAAAAATGAGCAAAAGTATCATAGGCCTTTCCATATTAATTATTAAGTAACAATAATTTTAATAACACCTCATCTAGCCTCCACCGAGACAGAAGCTGACGCCCCAAGCAACTCCGCAGCACAGCAACATCATTTGCTTACTAAGTACAGAACAGTTAGACGAGCGACGGTCACGAAAAAAAGCCCAACTCAAATTTGCCTAAGTAAACTGGCGTTTGTAAGTGAATAAATAAATAAAAAAAGATTCTCAATTTACATAAACTTTGATAGAGAACCACTGGACCCGGAGAACGTCCTTAACGCTGAACTTTTAACTTTTAGAGCACAATCACTTTGAACCATGGACTTTGAGGCAATTTTAATCAAGCTTTTTAAAGTAATTTTCTTCTTGTTGTCTCTTTTCTTACCAACATTTTTAGCGTTTGAAGACGACGCTCCCATGCCGAGTTTCGATTTTAACTTTATGGCGTTGGTGACTGCATTAGCAGCAGCTTTTTCACCAAAACTCGCGTCTTCAGCATTAAATCTTTGCCAAGCCTTTTCTGCAAGAAACTTGTCTGCAGCGTTCCTTGCTGCAATATTTTCTCGGTTCTGTGAGTAGGCTATATCATATTGTTTTCAAGCCTGATCCAGCGGATTAATACCTGGATCTCCGCGAGCTAACCTTTTGGCTAACTTGGTGACCGGTCCACAATACCGATATCCCGGTATGTGCAGCTCTATAGGCAGTTTATTTATAAGCGTGTTTATGACTCCACGACCCCGTCGACGATGGATGATCATTACTTCTCAAGCGCTCAACGATAAATGAGCTCAAAATATAACTAAAATATTATTTATAGTTAAATGTCTCAGTTAAGTCAGCATACGAATGTTAAACATTCTGTGGTCAGCAAGATGAGATGACTAATAAGTCTGATAAAAGTATAAAGGCATACTATTTACAGTACTGGGTTTGAGTGTCAGTTGTGTCAGCAGACAGTCAGCATGAACTTTGTGGGACAGCACGTAAAACTTCCTGTTGTGAATTTCGACGAATTTGTTGAGCAAGATAAATAAATAAAACACTACGGTGATTTGTTACCCGATACGATAAGAGCCATCCTTTGTGGTCCGTCAAACTGTGGAAAAACAAACAGCTTGCTAGCTCTTATTACTCACCCCAACGGATTAAGATTTGAGAATGTTTATCTATACTCCAAGTTATGGAATCAGCCAAAGTACAAGTTTCTAAAACAGTTATTGGAGCCCATTGATAGTGTGAATTATTTTTCATTTAGCAAGCATTCATCAGTCATATCTCCAGATAAGGTACTGCCCAACTCCATACTGATATTCGATGATATTGTCTGTGAAAAACAAGATAATGTAAGAGCCTTTTTATCCACGGGATGTCTCAAAAGTGTTGACTGTTTCTATCTATGCCAATCATACGCTCAAGATTCCAAGCATTTAGTCAGAGATAATTTGAACCTCTTAGTACTATTCCTACAAGTTGATATAAATTTGAAGCACATCTATAATGATCACGTTACCACCGATATGACTTACAATGAGTTCAAAACATCATAGGTAAAGTGTTGGGGAGACGGAAAACATGGATTTGTCGTAATATATAAGGATAGAAATATAAAAAATGGTAGATATAGAAAAGGATTCAACTCTTTTGCTATAAATATTACTAATACTCATTGAGCATGTCATATCAGCCATCAAGCAATCAACATGGACGCTATTCGAATGAAAAAACGCAATTTTCAAGAAGTTGAAAAGGCGAGAAAAACTGTTGGACGCAAGTACTAATTGATAAAGTTAGGAAGAGAGAATTTTGGGAAGCGGATTTGTGAAACTTTCAAGCCTACTGCCTAATACTTTCAATCCACTCCATAAGATCATATTCGAAACGGGAAAGGAAACAAGTGTACAGCAAAGTCTTAAATCTCCAGCTAGTCTTCCTTTGAAGTCTATTAGAGAAGAAAAAAAATTTATAGATACATCAATATTCCACTCAGCCAGCAGTAATAGTGATAATGATATTGCTTCTTCAGGTGATACTATACAAGATTATGATACAGTTGTGAAAAAGAGTGACTATGGTGATGATGATTTGAGGCTTATTGCGAATGAAAGTTTATCCATTAATCCATACTTACAGATAGTAGATAAAAAGGAGCAAGAGTTGGACCGCATTTATGAAATAAGAAAAGAAGATGGACGATATATGCTTGGCAATTCGCCCATACATTTCAATAATAATGAAATTGAAATAAATCATCTAAAGTATCTAATAACTAAATAGAACTTCTCTTAAAAAAGCATCCTGATAAAGTTGACTTGACACCAGACAATTTAGAGAAATACAAACGAATCTTGGAAACTTCAAGCGCGCATAAAGGGAGATTCAATGAAAATTATACTATTTGTTTCTGCAAAAGTAAAAAATTTAATAATGTTATCGCTCCGTTGTTCAATCTCATCCAAACGAGTAGCAAGAAGAAAAGTGGGTCCATACCTTCATATAAAATTGCTAGAATGAACACACAAATGGATTACATTTATTGGGATGACCCTAACGAGCTGGTCGATCGTCTACAATTGCTAGTGGCAGAAACATCAGCCAGTAATCCAAGTCATGTGAATGAAATTTATTCGATTATCGAGGAGCTCTGTGATGCCAATATAATGTATTGAGTTTGATTAATTATTTGACTTTAGTATCAAAATAAGCATTGACGTATTCGGACATGCATCATCAGCTAAGTCTGAAGGTGGTGGTCGAGGTCCTCCTGGAATCGGATACAAGCTCACAACAGATGTTTAATTTGACTTGCAAGATAAAAGATTGTGCAATGTTGCAACAGCCTTTCAGCCTAATTACGCTGTGAATTAGACTGTTCTACATAGAGAAAAAAAATGTATATCAGATGGGTAAGGTAAGATACGTATATTAATGAACAATTGGAGTGACGTTTTCTTGGAATAAATAGTAAATTTGCAGCGAGAAATAACTACAATCAAGGAGATTCCGGCTCAAATATCTGAATTCACTCCTAAAGACAAATAAAAAGATGGAGGGAGTAGTGGAAGTGCTCCATAAACCTGCAAGACGCAACTACCAACGTCGAAAGTTTGATATCCGAGGCTTGGATGAAACATGGCAAGCTGATCCAGAGGAGATGATGCCGTATGCTCGTAAAAATAAGGGTTATAGATATCAGCTTACAGTCATAGATGTATTTTCCAATTACGCATGGGCTGTGCCCGTAAAGAAAAAAACTGGCGAAGATGTGACTGCAGCTATAAAGTCAATATTAACAGAAAGAAGAGTTCCAACAAATTTTCAAATAGATCGTGGTAAAGAGTTTTACAACACAAATTTTCAAAGTCTCATGCAAAACTACAATACCAAGTTGTACTTTACGTTCAGCAATCTCAAGGCGTCTATATGTGAGAGATTCAATCGAACTTTAAGGCATGCTATGTGGAAAAAGTTCAGTCCTTAGGGCAACCACAAGTAGCTCAATATCTTACCAAAATTAATAACGGCCTATAATAACCGGAAACATCAAACAATAGCTATGAGGCCTAAGGATAAATCAACTGTGAATAAAAACATCATTTCGCAAAAATTCATATCTGCAGCAACAACTGTAAAAGCAAAGCGAAAATTTAAATTGGGCGATAAAGTGCGAGTGAGCAATGCTAAGCAGGTCTTCGAATGATATACGCCCAACTGGTCGACTGAAATGTTCACTATAGCACGAGTAGCGTCTACCAAGCCACCAACTTACCATTTGAAAGATTATCAAGGGCAGCCAATCACTGGAGTCTTTTATAAGCAGGAACTGCAGAAAACCAAGTATCCAAACACTCACCTAAATCAGAGGATTCTCCGCTCGCGAAAAAATCAAATTTTCGTCAAGCGGTTGGGCTTTGATGATTCTCACAACAGTTGGATTGATCACCATAATAAATTAAGATAAAATTTAGAGTTCACGTCAAATCGGAAAAATTTATGTGAATTCTTTTTATAAAAATGTAATTAAGTGAACAATAAAATATTTGTATGTATTAGGATGAGATAAAAAGGAATGTTACAATAACAATTGTGTAATTTATATATTTTTTTAAGTGATTATAGTTTTACGAGACATAATACATGAATATTTTCATTTATAATCAATAATTACATGTATAGGTTTAATAATTGAATACTAATTCTATTACTGCCGTCCCAGGGAAAAAAGCCGTAAGTGCAGTCAGTGTTAAATTGAGAAAATCGACAAGAACTATTTATATTGAAAAAATAATGAAAATGGAGTTTTTTAACGGCAAAAAAACATTTCCTAGGGTATTCAAGGTATGAGCCAACCACTGCATGCAAAAAAAATCAATTTTTCAAAAAGCGAAAAAAGATACTGCACTTACGGCTTATTACCCACGCACTTTCCCTTGGAAAAAAGCCGTCAGTGCACTTACGCTTTTTTTACTGTGTAAAGTCAATGAGCACGGCTACGCGATCCAACGTTAAAAAGCCGTAAGTCTACTTAGGACACATACAAATGTAGATGCGGCTATTTTCAGTGGGAAAGTAAGCTAGAATTAAAACCTTAAGTACAAATTTTCACATTGATTTAAGTAATTTTTCCTCTGTAAATATTAACCAACTATATAATATAAATATGCAGATAATGAAAAGATCGTACCTTGTTTACCTCAAACACTGTGTTCTTTATACTAGGTGAAAATTAATTCATGCATACATCATTAATTTATTTAATAAATGGTAATCGTTTTCGTCGATTTTTTCTTTTGTTCTTTCGATTTTTGATAAGATTATTACTATTATTATTTCATTGTTATGAGTGAAAAATATGTTGTTTTAAGTTTTTTTAAACAAAACAATTTAACATTATACGAATAAGTATTATAATAAGGCGGAGGTTAAAGTGTCACATAAAAATTGAATATTCATTTAAAATAATTTTTAAAATTTTTATTGGAAGTATACATTTTTTTATTTATTTTCTGATTCTTCAACTTAAATTTTAAATATTCAAAACATGTAATTAAATATAATAAATATTTATGATGTCGTCACGACACGTCGGTGTCGTCGGCGGAGCAGCAAAGCCAGCATGTATGTATGTATTATTTGCTGCTGCCTTGCAAATACGCTTTTTTTTCTTGTACGGACAGCTCTGGCTCGCGCTAGTTACAAGGAAAGAAAAGCGTAAGTGCAAAAGGTTTTTTTAATTTGGAATACAAGGCTGAACTCACTGACTTTACACGTTCAAAAAAAGCGTAAGAGCACTTACGGCTTTTTTCCCCGGTAATCCAGGCCGAATTTTCAAATTTTTGTCACTTACCCTTTTTTTCCGTGAGGTGGCAAATTTTTATCGATTTTTAATTAATTATCATGAATAAACAAATGAACGTGCAGAATTATTGAAAACACCACTAAACGTGGAATTTTCTGACGAATCGATTAGTATAAATAACTTATTTTCGACGAAAATGTCACTTACGGCTTTTTCCCTTGGACGGAAGATTACAAGTGATGAAAAGCTTCTTTTCCTTAAACAACTTCAACAAACTTACAGAAGTTCTCTCATCATTGACCAGAGCTTCTAAAAGTTGCTTTGGCAAGAATATTTGAAAATTGTCATCCAATTCAGCAACCGTTTTTATGACAAATCGAGTGTTGGCTTTTTTCAGCTTCGTAACTGAATGAATTTGCCCCTTCACCATTTTAGCAATCTTCTTAGTTGGTAGAAAGCCTATTGAGTGTAGTAAAATCAGCCATCTGTAACAAAAATTCAATAATCATGTAAAGTTATAATGTAATAGGTTTGGGAATGTCCATAACTCAAAGAGTTTATTACAAACTTCAAAATGTAGATCGGCTCTTTGCAACATTTTTGGGATATCTTCTTTTTGCAAATGTTCCAGCTCAAACCTTATGCTTTTGCAGGCTTTTCACGTACTCTGCCCCTTAAAAGACGTGTGTTGCTGGCTAGCGTCTCCAAATGAACTGGCCTGCGCATGCTGCTGCTGCTTTTGATATAGTGTATCCCCCTCCACTCCTTCACTATTTTCTCTCTGACAGGCTATATCAAGTCTTTACATGACATCGGATGAATCAGTAATATTATTTATCTCTTCATCCTTATCACATTCTTCGTTTTCCACTTCATCTCCTTGTTCTTCATTTATTTTCTACTACCCCCAAGGCAATGTGTCAGTAGTGTTGGGAAAAATACTCCGCAAAATGCATGCTTATACTTAGAACTCTCTCTCTCTTGCACACCTCGACAACATTCTCCGCGATGACTTGTCTGTGAAAACCTCTGCCACTGCCCCTTATTGGTTCTCTTGCCCTCCTCGACAACATCCTCCGCGATGACGTGGAAACCTTTGCCACCGTCTCTCAGCACTTGAGTCGACAAAGCCTGCAGTGACTAGCATCATTTGATACCCCCGTATTGATAAGAGAGACGGACCAGGCATAGTGTTGGAACCTGATCCGCTTTAAGTTTATAATTTTGGTGATGATAGAGAGCGAGTGCACGTATAGCCAGCGACTCTCATCACTTGATACACGCGCGTACACATCTGCTAATATAAACCTTACGTTAGAATATTATAATGCGTGAGAAAGGAGGTACGAATAGTAGGCATCGTGTTACTCGTGCCGAGCGTTATACACAACGTGCTTGGCTCTGCTAATCATATCTCTCACTTAAAAATAAATTCGAGTGCTCTCTAGCCCGCCTCGACAACCTCCTCCGCGATGATGTAGAAACCTCTACCACCGCCTCTCAGCACTTGAGTCGACAAAGCCTGCATCATTTGATACGCGTATTGACGAGGCTAACTCATGAGCGGTATTGTGTGGACACACAACTTGCGATTTTCGCCGAAGATGCTGGGAGCTATGCGACGATCTCAATACATTGCTTAATGATAAAGCGTTATCCCAAGTGCCTTGCTGCCATATTTTTTGACTTGGTTAGAAGCCAGCCGCATTCGTTGCGCTTGATGCGTCACAATGCGAAATGACACGTTAGGGAAAAACGTGACATATGACTGCCATGTGACCATCATGTGACGTCATAAAATAATTTAATTCTATACCTCTATATGGATGTGGCATACGTCTATATAGATGTAGCTATGACCGTCATAAGTTTTTTTAACATGTAATAAAATCACAGATGGCTAGTCTTAAATATGTATATATATATATATGTGTACTCGTGTCATGAAAAAAGTTGTCACAACTGTAGTGGTTACATAACCGTCACATGACCATCATGATACAAAGTGCTGCATCACTAGAACTCACGTAATCAACAGGTTACTCGAGATCCTTGCTAGCATTGTCCGCTTTCGTAGTCGGTAATGTAGGAAATGGACATATCGGGGAGAGAGTGAGTGAGACCCTGACGTCAGAGTGGGAGCTAGTGCTACAGTAGAAGGGGGGCGTTCGAACCATCCAGGTCGGGACGTCAGAGTGTGGCTCGTAGCACGGGGGAACGTGCTCACCCCCTACCACTACCACCCTAGGAGGGGATAGGGAAGTGAGATCGGACCCACATAGCCTATCTACTATATAGGTATAGTTATAACCAAAGACATATACATAGCACGTATTTTGCAGACGACGCTTTAACCTAATAACCTTTAATTTTCCTATTGTGTCTATACTTCAAAAGAAAATATTTAAATAAAATCCACAGCAACCTATATCTTTCATATGTTTGATTAATAGAACGTTATATCAACTACATGTCACTAGTTTTTGTTAATGTTTAAGGTGATGTAAGAAAGTTATGATGTGATTACCGGTAAAAACAGTGCCAGTCTTTATAAGAGGCTATGTATAAAACGCTCACTCGTAACGTGATTTGAAAAAAATTTACTACAGCAACCTATGCCAAAATTTTGGACAGGGGTAGAATGCATACTTATTAATCATAGATTTTAATGTTATTCGTTTTCAAAGTACTTCGATACGTGTGTTGAGCCTCCTTAATAATTTTGGCCTTTGAGTTTCCGATATTCCTTACATCTTTAGTATTAAAAATGTCATTGTAATATGTGATGATAATCATTAAAATCAAAATCAGTAAGAAAAAAATATTTGAGATACTTTGGCTAATAATAAACACGAAAGATTTCTTGTGCAATTTAAGATAACCTCTCACTTTTTAAACAAATCTTTCTCAAATATGAGAATGATGCTAGGTCACTAAGAATCAGCTTGGATCTAAAGAGAATAAGTAGACAATAATTTTTCTAAATTAATTTACATGAATCAATTATCATTCCATAATAAGTTGAATAATGAATGAAATTCATCTTTTTAACTATTTTGTAAGTGAGCATTTTCAATATCATTAGGCCTGCATAATGAAATAGGTTCAAAAAACGTTGATTAAGAATTTTTTTTTTTTTTTTAGTGTTGCCGAATCACAACGAGTGGAACATTTAGGACTAACTATTGGACTGTGATACGTTAACTTAATGTTCCATGATCAAAAAATTGTGCCAAAATATATTTATTATTTTTGAATACTCGAAGTCATTCGTTTTTATGTTTGGAAACTATGGCGTAAATTTATTGTTTATAAAGATTTTCCTGATTTTCCAATAAAAAAACTAAAAGGTCTTGATACTTAATTTCGTTTAATTCATATATATATACTAGTGGGTCTTCGCCCCCCTGCGCACTAACTCCCCATTTTATGATCGTTAGATTTTGTGGAAATCTAATTAAATTCTAATTTAAAAGATATTTATTAAATTTTAAACTTATCGTATCTAATGATTTATTAAGAGATGCTTTACATTTGGTTAAAAATATTTCATGACTTATTAGTCAAGACTTTGATAAGTTAGAGTGTTTTTCTTATTTGGAAGTATTTACGTTTTTTTTTTTTCCTATCATCTATTTACCTTCTAAGATTAAACATACAACTTTAAAAATAACAATGTACAAAGAAAAAAAAATTAATTTTTTTACTAAATCAACTTGCTATTTCCCGGGTTACTGGGATAAGACACTGGGGGTTAAGGTTATGTTGTTATTTGATCTATAATTTATTTCATTAAAACATGATGATCCCACTATCCCCCGGGTTACTGGGTTTACTCGCTTGGGGTTTTGGTTATGTTGCTTTTATTAATTTTTATTTGTTTATGTTATATATTAATTCATTTAATTACCATAGTATTAGCTCGTTGTCCTCTGGGTTACTAGGTAAAAACTTGGTACGTGGTGAGAATTGTTAATTGAAGTTATAGAGTCATGGGGTTATTCAAAAATTGGCGATTTTCTTGGCAATTCTAGTGACGCCTATTGGCGACTTTTGGCGATTTGAGCATCGCCATTAGCGACATCAGACTGGACTGATCTGGGAACTCTGCATTGACTTATGCCCACAGGGTTGGTATAGTATACGTAATTCTTTTTTTTTCTGCATCTGCACAAACTAATTCATGCCTTAAAATCATTTTATGGGATCTTTATGAAATCATCGAAATATATACTGCAACATGTTTGATCAAAGCTGGGGGTTCGTGATACTGACAAAAAGTATCGATATTTACGGTATCATAAAATTAATGCATTGAGAAGTCCAAGTATCAAAGTATCGAGACTTTTTACTAAGTATCAAATGGTATCAAAGTATTAGTAAAAGAGTTTTTACTTTAAACAATCATTATCTTCTTCATGCACTTATTTTATCAGCTAAATATGACTTGTAAGTTTCCCGAAAATTTTCTAAAACACATAACTACGTGTAGTATTGTATAGTTAATTAAATGTCAGATAAACATTACACAAAATTGTTACCGGCTTCTGCTTATCAAAAACATTAATATCTAATGGTAAAAATTAATTTACTTATATATATATCTATACTAGGGTGTCCATTATTTACCGATTTTGACTTTTTGATCATACACCCCCTGGAATCTCTTCATTGTATCCTAAAATGATACTCCATACCCTATTAACCCGAAAATTTTGGATTTTACACGTGACCCTAGACCCAATGTGATTTCCCATTTAAATAGCGTGGAATTTCCAAACTTCAACCTTGTTTGATTTTTTTTACCACTTTCAGTATTTTTTCTGGATTTTTAAATTACACCATTGAATTACATGTCACTTGGACTTGAATAATTGATCTTTTCCAGCTCAAAATAAGCAAGTTGAAAAAATTTCATATTTTGGATTTTTTGTTCTTCGAAGGCTTCGAAGGCCAAAATCGAACTTTTTCAACCTGCTCATATTAAGCTGGAAAAAATCAATAAATCAAGTCCAAGTGACATGTAATTCAATGGTGTAATTTAAAAATCCAGGAAAAACACCTAAAGTGGTCAAAAAATCAAACAAGGTTGAAGTTTGAAAATCCGATGCTTTTTAAATGTTCAAATAGCTTAGACCTTACAGCGAGCCTTTGGCGCGTCGCTCTCTCCCCCGAATCCCGTCAATACACTGCTTTCCTACACCAAGGAAGAACATACCAACACTCACGAGTACCTTTTGGGCTAAAAGTCAGTAACGCAGCGTTAACGTGAGCGCCAAAGTATATTTTGAAAGACGTTTCGAATTTCGTCATCGATTTTGTTGACGACTGGTTGTGTATATCACGTGATTTTGAAGAACACCTTAATTACGTTGAGAAGCTATGCACTGTAATCGCCCGGGAAGGAGTCACAGTGAATTTTTCTAAAGTTAAGTTTTGCCGGAACGAATAAAATTTTTAGGTAATATATTAACTAGACAGGGGCTTAGAATAGACCCGGACAAAGATGAAACGATAAAAAACTTTCCTCTACTCCAAAATATACGGGAATTACAAAGTTTTTGCGGCTTAATCAATTTTTTCGCAAAATTTTTATCTGAATTAACCACCCGGATTAGCCCGTTACTCGATTTACTCAAAACAGGAACACGCTGGAAGTGGGGCGAAACACAACACCAAGCATTTAATAAAATTAAATTATTGTTTACGAATGAAATGATGCTTACGCACCCACAACTTGATCGCCCTTTCGTTTTATATACTGATGCGAGCTATGACGGGTTAGGCGCGATTCTTTGCCAAAAAGATGATGATCGAAACGAGAGAGTCGTGTACATGAGTTCACGTACTCTCAAAGGCCCCGAGAGAAAGTATTTTACATCTGAATTGGAATTACTGGCGGTAGTGTGGGCATTAGAGAAATTTAGGTCATTAACCGATTAAAATTAAACCAGATCATAAATCCTTGTCATATTTATTGACGTGTAAACGATTGACAGGTCGATTAGAACGTTGGGCCCTAGCCATTCAATACTATGACATTGAAATTACCTACATAAAGGGATGCGAGAACAAAGCAGCTGACGCCTTAAGTCGTCAGTATGAAAACAACTCTGATTTGAAAAATACGACATCCATAGACATGCTCCTTACACGTAGCTCTAGCAATAAAATTTTAGAAAAGCTACAAAACATTCGAGACGTCCAAATGGATGATCCTAAATTTTGCGATATTATTACCGAGTTGGAACGAGGTAAATCGCTGAAAAACTATCACGTAATTGATAATATTTTAAAGAAAAAGTTCAATGGAAATTGGAGAATCATTATTCACAATAAATTATTAATTGATTTAACAAAAGAGATTTACGAACTTTATGCTCATATTGGGGCTAAGAAGTGTATTAAAATGATTCAGGAAGCCTTCACCTGTAAAAAATAAAAAAAAACAGTAGCAAGTTTAGTTAAAAGCTGAGATTCATGACAGCGCATAAAAGTATTTACGCTCCCCAATCATTTCGAAACGCGACCAATTATCCTAAGTGAGCCACGGGATTTAATCTCAGTAGAATTTTCGGACCTCTCCCTGCTTCACGGGGAGGCGTCAAATATCTTTTCGTACTTATTGATGTATTTAGTAAATTTGTAGTACTATACCCAATTAAACAAGCGACGACCGAAGCGGTTTTGAAAAAATTATTCGATGATTAAATCCCACGGTATGAAAAGCCACGACGTATACAATCCGATCAAGGAACGCAATTTACGGCCCGTAAATAGAAAAACACATTGAAAGGAGAAAATATTTGTCCGTTTTTTCTTCCGTGAGGCATACCCAGAGCAATACAGTAGAATGTGTGATGAAGGAACTGGGGAATATGTTTAGATCACTCACTGCGCATAAGCATAGTGGGTGGGTAACTTAAGTCCTATTAATTCAATCGGTCATTAATGAGACTTACCACTCGACAACAGTATTAACCCCATAGAAGTACACTTAAATATAAAACCATCGCGCGTATGGGAATCTTTTTTGTTACACGGGCCCTCAGATCAAAGTACGTATGAGGAAAAATTAATTTTAGTACACAACAATATTTCTAAAAAGAGGAAAGAAAAGAGCAGACGCGAACAATAAAAAATACACATTGAAAACTTATAACTTAAATGATTTAATCCTAGTAAAAGTGAATAATTTTTTGGTCGCAGAGGCAGAAATTACTGCGAAATTTTTAATATCTATCAAGGTCCTTATAGAATTACAAAGATGTTTAATGGCGCGACATATACTCTTTCAGATATTAATACTGGAGCAGACCGGGGGAAGTATCACGGATCAGAAATATGCCCATATATACAACACGATGCGTAAAACACAGCGTTTAAAGCAACGCATAAGGCAAAGAGCAAATAGGCGTCTGAAGACGCAAAAAATAAAATTAGAAAAACGTAAAGATTCAGGTTCAAAGAAAGATGTGGAGAATTTATGAACAGGAAAAAGTAACGAATTATGTAATACGAATGAGATTTTCGATGACAATATTAGTTAGGGTGATTCTGATGCAATCGTTCTCGATTTTAATGAACCTTGGGATGAACTTAGAAAACTTAATTAAACCAGTTAATGTAAACTATGCTATATTAAATTTGGCTACTTTTATTACCGACTTATTTTTTTTAGAGCATGGATCGACGTGACTACCTGTACTCCTATGCCAGGGAGCTGGTGGAGATAACATCCGGCATTAACGACATTATTCTCGAACTAATCAAGCAGGGAGAAAGGCTGGTGCGTTGGGAACCCGACTTGAGATGTAAGAAAATCACTTACCAACGAATGAATAAGAGCATTGCACATACTATTTCAATTCAATTGATCGACCTGACAGAAGAGCATCCAGATAAAGCATTAAAGGGATCAGAGACAAAGCGTCAAAGCGAGAAGCGAAACAATCACTCACAGTTCATCGGATGAGAATGAAACTACACACTTGTTTTGATTTAGGAAATCGGGCCATTTAACGAAACAATTGTCAACATACATTACACTGCAATACTACGACAATGGTTTCAGGGGGTAATGCAAGGATTTAAAGTTGTCTCAGCCGGGAATTCTAGCGCCCGTGCGTTTAGTAAACATATGTATTTTTGAAACGCGACATAAATAGAACGATGAGAGAAATAGAGAAGAAAAGAAAAGAAGATTACGGCAAGCTGATAACCAATAGGAGCGGCGAACGTTTAGGCGGTGAAGAAAAGCCGAGTGGGGAAAGAAAACAGCAGTACGGGACATGGGAAGCTAGGAAAGGACTAGCTCTCTAGCTCCGATCATCCGCAAGGAAGGACGTGTTTTGCCGGATGAACGCTGTAGTATAACTGAACATCAAAAAAGGGAAGTTCTGTGATCCAGCTGAGCACATTAACTCTGATCTCACTCGCAACGATAACCGCCTAATCACCTTCAGCTCTTTTGGACTCTAAATAAGTTCAAGCAGTAAGTTTTCTTGTTTAATACCAATTTAGAGGAGGTGAAATCGAGAACTTCGTTGTATTGGGTGATACCCTGATTTTAAATTTTATAAAAGTTTTCAACGTATCTCATTCGGCTCTTTATAGATTACATAGATAATACGATATAAAACATAATTTTTTATTATTTTGATTAGAACAGAGGAATATTTTTTCTTATTATTTTATTTATTACGCGTTTGTTTAATTAACCTCGCATTGAAACAAAGTGCCAGATGAATCTCGGTCCCAAAAATTATTTCTGTCGATACTTTAAGGAAATTAAATTCCTTTTTTTTACAATTTAGCAACCGTGTTACCGTTACATATAAAGAGTATAATTTTTTTTATATACAAGCACTCCTATTGAAATTGGTGATTATAGTTATTGCCTGAAAATTCAAATTAAAATCAAGCTGTGATTTTCTTATGCATATGGGATTTATTTCTATTAGTTCTTATAAATTTGTGAGTTAAAATTACCATTATAATTCGTACTGTGATTAATGAAGAATCGTATCGTTTGAATATTTGCATAAGTAGTTGGAGACAAGCGTTACTCAACCTTAACTTTCTTTTGTAGTGAAATTATGTATTCTTATAAAGTTACAATATATCGATTATTTAAGATTCATATACATCTGCTGTTATCCCTGATTTGAATCCTACAACTATGACATATATCGTATGCCTATAATATATAATAAATATGAAAATTCGTAATTACTGTTATACAAATATTTTTTTTTTATATATATAATTAATTTTTATTTCTCTTTTGAGGTAAGTAAGTATTTCTGTCTCACTACCACACTCGATGAACGAGTACATGGAAAAAAGACCCATGCAAATGACTTTAAATTTTAGGATACAACGGAGAGATTCCAGGGGGTATATGATCGAAAAGTCGGAATTGGTAAATAATGGACACCCGAATATATACGTACGATATATAATAAAGACACAGCACCTTCTGTACATTCTGAACCATTGATGTAATAAGTTAATATTATTCATAATCGAATAAATTTTTACTTAGCAAATGATTTATTTTTTGTGAAATTAACTTTTTTATTGTACAAGCGTGTGAAACCTGCAATTCCATGAAAAAATTTCAAGTTTAATGAAAAATGTTTTACAAAAATGTCTGATACCCGATACTTCATAAAAATATCAAATAATCGATAGTTTTTGATACCTCATAGTATCACAAAAAGTATCAATACCTACGAAAAATTGACAAGTCCACTTACAGCTTGGTTTTAATTAAATAAAATAGATCATGAAATGCTAGATCATTAAACTACGTACATTCCGGAAAACTATATTTTTTATAACCAAATTCAAAGTTTGTCAAAAAAGAAAAAACGTTTTTTTCTAATACTTATTTTGAATAAAGTAAAAGGAGCAAAATCTTTCAACGACTTGAAAACTTACAACAACATTACTTACCAAATTTCCAAAGATACTGCTGTCGCCATGGGTTTGACAGAAAATGATAGTCAAATTAATGGCATATTTGAAGAAACCAGTACTATCATGCTTCCTTTTCGAATAAGACAATTCTTTGCGTGGCTTTTACTTTTAGAAAACGTTCAAGGTGATAAAATTTGGAAAAAATATAAAAATTTTATTTAAAAAATCCTTATATAAAAGAAAATCGAGCTTTGCTTCACATTTATGAAATTTTAATATTGGAAGATAAATCTTGTGAATCACTTTTCCTGCCAATACCAAAAATCATAAAATTGGAACAGATTAATAATATTAAAAAAATTGCTTTTTGTAAAGAAATGTTTCAGTCACTGTACAATCAATTGAATGATGATAAAAGGAATATTTTTCAATCTATATGCGAAGAAAATCATAAAATTTCTTTTGTAGGTGGTCCAGGAGGTTATGGAAAGACATTTTCATAGAAAACATTAATTTACTACTTTATTTCTGAAAAAAAAAAGTTTTTATCAATGGCTTAGACTAGTATTGCATCTGTTTAACTTTCACGGGATTTAAATAACATTGAGAGCTTGTTTTTATAAATTAAACAAGAAAGAAAAATTGAAAGGAGTTGATTCAATAATTTGGGATACAGCATCTATAATTCCTAAAAAATCTCTGGAAATAGTTGACAGAACTTTACAAAATTTATGTAATACAAAAAGTAATTTTGGAAATAAACTTATAGTGTTAGGTGGAGATTTTCGACAAATTTTTTCAGTTTTAAAAACAGTAATAGAACTAAGATGATTTCAAAAACAATAAAATCTTTATTTTTTGTATCATTGTTTAAAATTTTGAAATTAAACATCAACATTCGTTCGACTAATAAAAAATTTTCAAAATTATTGCTAGAAATAGGAGAAGGAATAATTAAAACATTATAATACCAGTGGAAAAGGAGAAAGCTAATGAGTCGTAGTGGTGACTAGTAGTGACATATGTTCGAAAATTTTTGGTAAGGATAATTATTCTTTAACGAATAGTGTAATACTCACTACTCACAATGAGTAAACATATTATTTCCAGTATTATGATTAGAGACCGGATTATATGCAATTTCATATTTTGTATATGCATTTGCATATTTTCAATATTTTTCTATTTTTTGCATATTTTGCATATGTTGCATATTTCGCAATTTTTAGAGCATTTTTGCATATTTATTAGTCATAGAAAAGGTAATAAAGTAATACATTTATTTTATCTATGCATACATCACACTCAAACAACAAATAAAAATTTCATCGTGGATAAAACCGTATCCTGGAATATTTCAGTATGATAAGAACTCTTTACACTGTCACGTTTGCGAGAAAATAGTTACGTGTACCAGAAGATTTCAAGTTCAACAAGTATGAAGCGAAAAACTATCTTCATTCTTTAGTTCTCAGATACCAGAAGATTCACCGAAAAAAATTCAAGAGAAATTGGACAATGTTTTGAAAAAAAATCCGGGTTATCAAGCATTATGCCAAATTGACAATTTTATTAATGGCGCAGATAA
>JAPYYV010006220.1:0-14538 GCA_030522625.1 Copidosoma aretas | reverse complement strand
CGCGCTCATCATCATCATCATCATCGTCGTCCCATCGGGGTAGATTCCCCTACCTGTGTGTACATGGCATGCTCGACAGCCTCGGCCGGAACAACAACGCCGAAAAGCCGGATTCCGAGGCCCGCGAGCCTAATTATCGTCCGTACCGGGCAAGCTTGCAAGGCCACGCTCGCTCGCCCGCCTCGACCAGCCGCGTAGTAGCAGCTCGGTAGCAGCAGCCCCAAGAACCCGCTAAAAACCTCCGATCTCGCCTCCCCGCTTAGGGAGAGAAAATAAAAAAGGCGGACGAGCGGATAAACGCGGGGGGGACACAACCACTACCATCCCACCGCTGCATCGCCGCGAACGGGAAAATAAAAATAAAGAGGGGGGGGGGGGGGGGCGAAACAAAACTACTCTCCTCCATAGGCTCGTTTCACGCTCTCTCGGGGCATCATCAAAGGACACTGCAGCGCGTCCACGGTCCTGTGTGTCTATAATACAGCGAACAGCAGCAGCAGCAGCAGCAGCAGCGGTAGGAGGAGAGGAAAACGACACTCTTCGTGCCAGATGAAGGCCTGCCCTGTGGTGGTGGTGGTGTTGCTGAAGGAGGAGAGGGCGGACACATCCGCGGCAGCATCTCATCCAGCGTGGTACACTGCGCTCTTTTATTTCTCGGTATATTAAACGAGCGGTGGTGGCGGGAGAGAGGGGAGAAGCGTCTGTACATGTAGTGATGGGTGCTGCACTTGCGCTGCGGGCGAAACCGTTTGCTCTCTCTCCCTCTCCACTGGTGGTGTATCGTACTCGGTATCGTAATGTATACGGTTCTGATGGGCACAACACAATGGATATGCCTACTTGCTCACTGGAATTCAGAGTCGATTTTTCCACCGGTGCTCTCTCCCTTTGAAATGATGCAGGTTAAGTAGATCGTGAGAGCTAATAGTGACTGGCAATTACGAGCGCGTTGGCATCTTTTGGAAGAAAAGGGGGGCGGGGGAAGATCGATCGACCGGAGAAGTATTGAAAAATTATAAATGGCAGATTCTCTCGTGCATGTGATGATTTGTAGGCGATAATAGGGTGCGCGCGCTCGTAATATCTTGGTAATCAAAAGTGCAGATCTTATCGGCTACATGATCTCCGGAGATATATTTTATCATAATGAACCGTACTGCAATGTAATGTAATAAAATATAATATATATATATATTTTCATATTCTACTTGCATAACGTTACGTATCATGAATGGCTCTATCTTGCGAATGTATCTCTGAGAGGAAAGTCTGATCATCAAATAAAAGAAGAAAGTGCGGGAATCGCTCTATGTATAGTAGGAGCTATAAAATTAGTTCCTAACAGTTGAAAGAAAATAAAAATGTGCCACCATTGGAGCCTGCGGCTGATAATATGTGTCTCGTTTCTCCTCGAGTATAGGCATAACGAATCACGAGGGAACTTTCACGTGATTTGAAAGCGAAAAGAAAGAGAAGATACTCGAGTAGCGGAAAAAAACGATCCAGCGCGAACAAACTCCATTCGGCTTAATGTTTCGCTCCGGCTGCTGCCGCCCCTGGCTAGAAACGAGATGTATATCCCTCGGAGGAGGAGGACGAATGGGATTTCCATTCGGGCCGAAAAACATGCAAATTTTGTCAATGCATTTTAGCGAGAGTACGGTAGTAAGTAAGTATAGCAGCAGCGGCAGGAGAGAAGAAGCACTCTCGGAGCATACGTACGGGAGAGAGAAGCCCTGCGCAGCCCGTATTGTACAAAGTAGTGATGGACGAGGAGAGAGGAGGAAGACACTCGCCAGCAGGCGGAAGAAAGAAGAAAGGCGCGCGGAGAGCTCATTGCCAAGAGGCGGAGGAGGTACATAACCGCAGTTTGTCTCTCTCCCTTCCTCCTTTTCTGCCCCCACTGTACAGCAGCAGCAGCTCCCCTCGGTAGATCCTTGCGCGTTGCTCAAGGCTCCCCGGCCTCGCGCGCCCGCGGCTTTTCTCGAATTTCCCTCCTGCACGCAGCTTGCCCCGAGAGATTTTTCTCGCTCGCCACTTTCGGGCCGGCACGGCTCCCCGTCTTGGATACTTCTCTCCCAGCTGTGCGCTCCGCTCGCCTCCTCTGTACATTATTCCTCCCGCGGTTACGGCCGCACGAGAGGAGCGCACCGCGGGCCCGCGCGCTTTTCGGGCTTCCATCCGAAATTTATGCGCGGCGGAACGAGCGGCTTTTGAAATGATAGCCCCGTATGTGTATACATATGGCCGAGCCGCCCCGCGCCGGTGGTAAGTCTCGGTAAGTACAGCGGTACGTGACAGCGCTGGAGATGGATTTCAAGAGGGAGGAGGGAGCCTGCGGTGGTGCTGGATGGGAGCATTATGCGGGCCCATCTCTGCTGCCGCTGCTGCTGTGAAATCGGCCGATATTCAACCGCCACTGGTAGGTTATATACCCAGGGTAATGGCCATTGAGGAGGAGCGGTCCATACGTCCCGATCCGGTATACCCCCCCTGACCCTGTAGGTATATGTATAATGTAGGTACGAGCGCGGCGGTCGCGGCCGATTCAGCGGAAATTTAGCGCTGATTTCGCGGTCGAGTGGACACGAGCTTTACGGGTTTTACACGCTCCTCCGGCCGATCGATCTTAGGTCCTGTACACGAACTTCCTCTCTCCTGTCGAGCAGCGCGAGGGATTGGCTTCGACTTCTCGAGCAATGCTCCGCTATTTACCCACTGGGTCTATTATTAATTTCCGGGGGACGGGGCGGGGGCGTCGCCGTCTTTGTAATTTGGTAACGATCGTTTCCTTCCTTCCTTCCTTCCTTCTTCTGTTCGGAATCCGTCGGGGGAACCGAGAACGCGCCGCCTGTAATCGTGTATATAGCCCCCCGTGCAGAACTCTCGCTAATTTTCAATTATAGCGCGGCGATTCGTTTCGCGATTTCGCAAATTATGATGGTGATGATGGTGACGGTTATCAAGCAAAGGGGGTGTATACACCGAGATGACTTTCATGGGGATTGTTTCGAAGTATTGAAAATTTTGCCAGAAATATCAGGGTATTATCGGGTATTATTTATGCAAGGGCTGGATCAGAATTTTTTTTCCTCCGTTTATTGTAAGAAAATCTCGAAGAAAATGAGCGTAATAATTGATCAATTTAATTCAATAAAGTTTTATGATCTCTCGGTTCATCAGACGTGAGACGTTTTTGAAATCATTTCATCAAGCGACCAAACTCAATTGCATTCCTCAATGGATTATAAATATTCACCGACTTGGATATATTTTCCCTGCTTCATAATCATTCCGATCGACGCTGAATACTATATTAGACGAGGACTTTATCAAAATATTTCGGCATCTATTAATTTTCACAATGATTACCCAGAATATATTTTTTTTACCCCGTGTATTTTCAATATTTAATTATTAGTACGATAAAAACTCTGGTGCTCAAAACATAAATAAGGCTCCTCAAAAGATACATCTGTTCATTGCATATTACGAAAAAATAGTGGTGGAAAATCGACGCGCAAAAACACAATTCAGAGTGTTCAAAGCATACACACTTTGAAAGCACGAGTATGCACGTATGTGCGTATCACGCGCTTGTCAAGCGCAAAGAAAAAGCAGAGCAAACAAGAAGAAGACACTAGGGGTAAAAAATCTCGCGGGCCCCTCAAAAACTTCCGCCCCGGGGAAATCGATTAAAACCCAACAAACGGAGCTCGCAGCGTACGTCAACAATAACAAAAACAAAAGAATGAGAAGAAGAGGGGGGGGGGGGAAGGGTTGAGTCGAGCAGGAGGCACTCGCTAATTGTGATACACAAGCGCGTAAACACGACGACGACGCGGACGGGCAGTACAGTAGTACAGTAGGTGTATTCTCGAGCCTATAGCTACCAACAACCCCCTGTTTATTTTTCCTCTCGTTCTCTCTCTCTGTTGATTCCTCGACTTCTCCCCCCCCCCCCTTTCTCTTTCTCTCTTTGCAGTATGTGTACCTTCGGTTAGCGTTGCGCTGCTCTCCTCTTGTGAGTCTTTCTTTTGTCACGCAGCAGCAGCAGTTGTCAGTGTATATATATAGGGTTTATGTACGTATGCGGAAGCGCGCTGCAGCAAGAAAAGCTACTGCTCTGACGAAGAGGGCAAAGCGGGAAAAGAAACCGCGAGCGCTACGTGACTCGACGTGACTACTACGCGGCACGCGGCGCGTGGAGGGGGGGGGGGAAGGGGGAAAGGGAAAGCACCGAAACTGAATGGAGAGCAGCAGCAGTGCGACTCTGTTTTCTTTTTAACTTCGTTTTTTTCCGCACTTTCAGTTATTTTTTGTTTCATCAACAACGTCAACGACGACTCTCGCCAGAGAATTATCATGGTAATCGAGGGTAATTGCCAAGAGTTGGCAGTGAATACATTTAATATGCCGTATCGGATATGCAGTATGGCAGGATAATAAGCAAGCTCATTAGAAATTAGTGTATTAGACAATTTGAAGAAGAATGTATGAAGCGGTATGAAGCTGTTGAGAGCAAACGAGAGCCAACGAAAACTATATAATATTGTGTGTAAAGTGGTAGTCGATGACGTGTGTGTGTGTAAGTATAATACGAGGGTGTTAGTGTCGGAATGAGACTGGGTTGAGGGAAACCAAATCTTTATAATACAACATGGTCCCGTAGACTAATAATAAATGAACATTTATAATATCGGATCCATGCGTGGGAAAGATTCTTTGTTTGAGTATTGATGTTTGTTCGGTGAGGGAAAATTCAACGCTTACTATTCGTTACCCAAGATAATGGAATTTCCAAAGCGTGCAAATATCGGGTTTGCGCACTCGATCACTCTCGTTGATCATAATTTCACGTATGATGGTAATGTGTAATACCGCGCGTTCCCGGCCGTGTTGTACCGCGGGTGGTGCGATTTGCATCGTCTATAATTTCCAGACCTGCCTGAACAAATAGCCCTCCTCGTTGCCGCCGCTGCACTGCCATTGGGCACTATTTATTTTGGTACAAGCTCCAACGGATGTATACGTATACGCAGTGATTGTTTCGAATTATCAATTTTCGCGCACTCCACGTATACACTTCATAATTTCAACGAGCGTGTAAATATTGCCTGTGGGCGCAGTATCGTGATTCGTTTCCCCGCTGATGCTCTGCGCGCCGAGCTGCGCGCCGTGTTTGCACACACACGCGATGGCGCTAAAACATACTATAATATCCTTTCTCCGGTTTTCCCCCCAAACACGCATCCGTCGCTGTTTGCACTCGTGTTTGCATCGTTGCGTACGGTTGACGATGACATTTTCTCGGAACCTTTCTGTGTGCAAATTCTGTAAGAAAACGGTAATCGACACGAAGGGAACGCTTGCACCTTCGAAAGTAAAAATGAAAAAAACTAAAAACACCCTATCGTGAACTTGCGCACAGTATTCTGCATTTAATAGTTGAGTATATATCGTTGTCGTGCAGCATCAGTATATAGTATTATAGCCGCGAGAGAGAGAGAGAGATTCCACAGAAGCAACAGCATGCAGCAACCGTGCACTTGCAAGTCAACTACATATATATATATATATACACATGTTGAGAGAGGGAGAAAGAGAAGAGTTGCAGCAGCAGCCCGAGAGGATAAAAGTACACAGGAAAAGGCGAGGGAAAAGGGATATTGGACAGGTATATATTATAAGAACGTATGAGAGAGAGAGAGAGAGAGAGAGAGAGAGTTATATATACTCGGGGGTGAGGGAGAATTCCTCAGATCAATCGCTTCGCGGATTACCTTCTCGCCTACATGCGCGCCCTTTAGGAGTACCCTTCGCGGCAAGGTCAGCTGCTGCTGCTGCTGCTGATGCACCACTCTCGCGGGCTCCCTTCTTCTTCTTCTTCTTCTTCTTCTGCGCACGTTATACCTGTAGGTAATGTACGTATAAACCATACTTACCGCGGACGCGCTCGCGGGTAGAGGACGAAGAAGCTACTGCTGGATTGCATGCAATGCGGTACGTATATGTAATATCTTCAATTCTCTGTGTATAAAACGTAATGAGTTCAAAGTCACAGAGCTGCAGTATCTTTTTTTGTTTTTTCTTCCAGTGGTGATTCTCTTTCTCTTCCATCGGAGTATGTAATAATAAAAATACTTGCGCATAAGAGAGGGCTGCGAGGGCTGGAGATTAACCCTCGACTGATGGCTCCTCCTGCTTTTTTTTTGTCCCATTCTGCGGGGGAGCAGTATTATAGGTCGTAAACTCCTCTGATACGGTGGCTGCCTATACGTGTACCATATAAGTGCGAGTATACATATAATATAGTTACACGCTCGGACGCCGAGTGCTTTTGGCCGTTAATTAGCGTTGCGTGTGTGTTTTGGCTCGTGGCCGTAATTAAATGTTTATTAAAGGATTCGCGGATTTCGTCGGGCGGCGGTGGGCTGCGTTGGAAGGGGGAGGAGGGGAGACATATTATACCCGGGGCTTATGTAATTGCTGAAATTTATTGGGGGGGGTGTAAAAGCGAGTGTAAAAGGAGTTGCTCTCTTCTCCGGCGCGGCGACGATTACAATGGCTCGCTAGCTTCTGATGTTTCTCTCTGTTTACGGAATGTATGTACTATGTATACATGCAGGTACTCTGCAGTACACAAGATACCTATACACCGTGTAACTATAACATAGGTTATAGTTACACGGTGTATACTTTTTTTTGTCACCCGCTTGGTCTCGTTACGTTTCAATTTATTCGCGCAATCTCACGATTCGACCTTTCGCGATTTCGTATTAACTTTCTTGTTGATGTGCAGCAGCGCGCTGCTTTTTTTCCTCGTTTTTTTTTTCTTTCGCGCGATCAAATATCCCACCGCAACAGAGTCACCGCACGAACCATCTCGCTTTCTTCTCTCCGACTGTTGTCGTTATGCAAGGAAATTTTTTTCGGTCGCTCTCGTACGATTTTTACCGCGGCTCGTATAGGAGGCAAAATAATTCATGATACAAATATTATCATCATTATACAGCTCTCCCCGCGCGAGTGATTGGACGCAGCATTAAAATTGTAGCAATTTGTCAAAGAGATAGTGGGTATAGAAGACTATGATGACGTCGTTCTTCGCGTTCTGCGCGCAGTATTCCCAGGAGAGTGAAAAGCCATTAACGGTTCTTCACCGATAAACTTTATCATTCGAGAGCGTGTAATTTTTATCATTACATCCGCCAGTGAGCTTTACCGAAACCTCTCACGCGTTCTCTCTCAAACATTCCACCGTCCCTGGGTATATTATCTCTCTGTGAGCTGCACAACATATCGCATATATCGGAGGCCGTTCTTATTACCACTGCTGCAGCCGCCTTTTATATGTCCATTAATGCAACTGAAACAGTTTATTGCACCGTCGACCGGAATTTCGTACATTCGTAACGAGCGATACGGTGTGCGCAAGTACGTGATGTATATACATATTACATGTGAGTAGAGAAGAGAGAGGATGATTATTCGGGCACGTGAGTTCAGAGGGAAAAGTCGCGTTGTCGGGGGACTCTCTGCGTGAAATATGTGCGATTGTGTTTTAAATTTTCGGTGCCTAATTTACATTACCTACATGCACTACGTCCATTTGGAGGAAGGGGGGGGGGGGGTATACAGGAAAGACCGCAACAACTCGAGCAGCCCGAGCGCGCGCGGCTTGAATAATGACCGCAAGTTGTCCTTGGCCAAACGGGAAGATTTTAACCCGCGCAACTCTCGTCTAAATTATGCCGCTCTCTCTCTCTCTCTCTTCCGCCTCTTTCTTTTCTTTTTTTTGCATCCCTCCGCTTTCTACTTTTCTACTTTCACCACCAGTGTAATATATATACAGGCGCTCTTTGTTTAAACATTTGGTCAGCTTTTGTTTTCGCTGGTTTTGCGGTGGGCATAAATCGGAATAATACCCAACACAGCCTTGGACGTTGTATACGGAAACTAAGTGTATAATTTCAGAATTAATCTCGAGGACAGCGAGGCTGGAGTTTGTATGGGTCAATCGGCTATTACGTAATTATACTCTGCGGGCAAAATGCATGAAATTTTCATTTTTTTTTTGTTATTGAATTATATACTTCTCTATTTTTATTTGCGGTGGCCGAGTTAAGTAGTTGTGCACCAAAAAAGCGGGCTAAGAAAGTAGCTGTGAAAGTGCAGAAGTAATTATGAGTTTTGACGATTTTCGATCCCAAAAAACAACAAACAATACTTGAAACAGTGTCCAAGATAACACAACGTAGTGTTTCGATTACGCAGTGTGTCTTCTCCCGCGGATGAAATCGTTTGTCACGGTAAATTTCCGACTCAGTGCTGGAAAGCAAGGCCAAAGGGACAAAAGAAAATCACCTGTGAAAGGGCAACTTTTTAGCCACTGATCCGCGTAAAACGAGCCATGCGGCATGGGTTCACGTCCCTTATATGATGCGCTGTTCACCGCGCCGTGCCAAGAGAGAGTAACATCCCATTCGTGAGGGACAGCATTAGCAGGGGGAGGGTGAGAGGGGGACGTGAGGACGCACGCGTCTCGTAAAAGGCGAGAAGAAGAAGCAAAAGTGAAGGAAGAGAGAGACGAGGGTGCAGTAGCTAGGTAGCTGGGGCTCGATGAAAAGAAACAGCCGGAAAGGAGCCACTCATGCGTGTGCAGCGCACACGTTGTACTGTATATCTACGACCCACCCCGCCCTGCACTGCTTGGTTATATATATTGTAAATGTATGTATGGGGGGAGAGAAAGAGTGTATACGTGCCGTGCTTGGATTCGACACGCTGATGCTCCTATTACCGCTGGTCGGGTATGGAGAGAAAGAAGCAGAAGAAGGTGAAGAGTAATTTGGAGAAAGAGAAAGAACCGAGTCGGCCGGAACGAAAAAACAAAAACAAACGGATAAGTATACCTTTCGCGCTGTGCCCAACTGTGGTAGTTACTACCCCCGTTTTTTCTGAAAGATAAAGGGAGAATGAAGGAGGAGAAAAAGCAGTCTGTCGTGCCGCAATGATCGCCCATGATGCGCCGGTAATTGAAAACTGATTGAAAATTCGAGCGAAGAGACTTCTGTGTGCCGATCGTTGGCTCCTTTCGAATGTTGTTCGCTTTGGTTTCGTTTGCGCGTCGCGGTTTTGTCAAATATTTACAATTAATACTCTTGTCAAACAGTTTTCAATATTTTGAACATTCTTCAATTTTAAGATGTAGTAAGATTTTTTCTACTGTCAAAATTTTAATTTAATTCAATTTCGATTAATTTTTTAAATTGAATTTGACATTTTCTATAATTTTTAGTGAAACGAAAAAATGTGATTTTTACAATCTGGTCAATACGAAATACAATAATAAATTATAGAAAATCACGCGCTACTCTCATGCTTATGCTAAAGAAATTTAAAAAAAACTAAGTAACAAATGTCTCAATGTTTTCCCTTGAAATTGATTTCGGGTAATAACAATGACAATACGTATAAATAATATATTTTAATTGGTTATTGAAAAAAATCAATTCATGCCGGGTTTCTCCCTTGACCCAACAGGTCAGGAGCTATATAAACGCGCCTCAACGTTTGTCTGACGTGATCGGCAGACGCCAAGAAGTTGCGTCATATATCAACATCGGGCTTACTCATCTTTAGCTATTCCATTTTTCTTCGTCATTGTTTGAAAAAATTAATTGAAGCTTCGATAGATTCTCAATCATTATCCATATAATGCTCTGTCATTAGATTCGTTCAGTTCGGACGGTTTTGGGGGTCAGTACAGTACGAACGCACGAGAGAACGTATTTTTTTGCGTGTATTTGCAATTGTTTTCGGTCAAACTCAATTACTCATCAGGAATTAAATTACACACGTTCAAAAAAAAGCCAACTAACTTGACAACGCCAGCCGCGGAAGTAGCGCTGGTTACAGTGGTGGTGTTGGTGGTGTTGGTGGTAGTACTGCGTCCAGCCGCAACCGGCGCCGTCCTCGCGGTACTCGTGATCGGTACAAGGTTCGGGCCGGCCGAATTTCTGCTCCTGATGAACTCCTCGGAGTTGGCAACGGTCACCAGATTCGAGCTGACGCAGAACTGCAGGTGGTCCCGTATGATCGACGCGTTGCACGCCAACCGCGCCCGGCAGTGCCTGCAGGTGACGCTCGTCCGACCGATGCCGATGCTCCTCAGCGCGCGCAGCGACGACGACGAGCTGTCCTTTCGCCCGGAGTTAACCAGAGTATTGCAGTTCGGTGCCATATTCTGTGTACGCGTGTGTATCTTTTTGGTTCTTTTTTCGTTTCGCTTTTTTCCCGAGCGAGCGGCAAAAACTACTCAGCCCGCGGGCGCAACCTTTTTCCCTTTCGGAGGGCGATCGAAAATCCTCTTTCTCGCAAAAACTGTACACGTACGATACGCCGCGCCGGGCCGTGCGAGCTCCTGCAAAGCTCCGCGCGCGTGGAGATATACGTGAAAAAGCGCGCGCGCGATTCGAAAGTGCGCGAACTGAACACACGTATACAAGGTCCAAGTTTAGCGTTTGATGCGCGCGACCACGACAGGACGACGAGCTGCTGCGATGATGTGTTTTCACCGGCTCCGCACTCCCGGGTAACTGCGTGCCGACTGCAGACTGCGGAGTGTAAAGATTTCCCCCGTGTACTACGTGTAAGCTACACCTCGGGGGTACGTGCGAGCGCGTCGGGCGATTGGTCTGCTGTGCACGGCTCTGTATGATACCTGTATATACTTACAGCCGGGGCGGCAGCAGCTGATTCACCGGGGCTGCGAGTTCGTGCAAGTCAGGACCTGTTTCGCTTGCCAGCTCCGACGACGCTGCTTATAATATGCCGTCGATATACGCCCCGTTGACTCTCTAGCTGTTGCTGCGTCTGTCTCGCTTCCACGCGCGTGTCTCTAAATACTGCAGTGTGTCTCTCGCGTCGTGTCATCGTCGACGTCAGTCAGTCTCGGTTTCGAACGTTTTGGCTGCATTGTTTCTGTTATGGTACGCCACGGGGACGGTCATGTATCGCATCATTTACCTCGAGTGTCACGGCGTTTGCTATATTAAGGTAAGAGAGAAAGAGAGAGAGGGAGTACTTATGTGGAATGTATCAGTGTACGTAGAGGCCGTAGAGGGTACTTCTTTTTTGGGGAGTATAATTAAGTATCAGAAGAGCGGAATGGTGGGGTCATTGTGTGTGTGTGTGTGTGAGAGAGAGAGAGAGAGAGAGTCTCAAGGTGGGGAACGATCATTTCGTATTTGCGATCGAGCATCGTCACAAAAGATTCACAATATACTTGTGTTCAACGTGTTCTATCTTGTCTGCTCGCCTGTCCCTCTGACCTCGTCTCTGACTCAATAACGCGGCTTACATTCGTTTGTTAGACAAGAAAAGAAAGAGCAAAACAATAATATGTAATCTTACGAAACTTTACAGGGCTGTATAATGGGAGCGCGTAGGGGGGCACCGACAGTTTACTAACAAGGCTTCTGGTATGGCCCTATAGAATTTGTGTTGAGGCTAATTAGAGTCACTTGACAGATTGATAGAAAAAGAAAAATTGCTGATTGGAATGCGTTGAAGCTCATCGTTGTATATATATATGTATTTACATATGTTCACGTGTACTACCGTGTGAGGAAATTTTCTAGATCTTTGATTAAATTCTTCAACGAAAAGATGTTTATGCAGCAGTCATTGCTGGAATTTTAAAAACATCTGTATACTTTTTATGCACCACCGCGGAGATCGTAGATGATAAGTCTACTCTCTTTGAATCTTTGATGTTCAAGTTATGAAAGTTAATTAATATTTGCACGAGCTGAGCGAGGATCGAGGCAAAGATAGTGAAGTAAGTGTCCATCCGCAATTTTTTTTTAGTGTCGGTTGAGGGTATTTTTTTCAGCGTTCCAGACTCGTATCAGTCGGCGGCAAATGAAAATTAATTTTTAATGGAGAAAAAAAAATTTAATCAGAAATTTTACTCGATGCACGTGACTCAGATAGCTGTGTTAATTATTGCTTATCGAAATGCAACAACATGCAAGTTCATCACCCTGTAGTAGCTCCTGATACTTATCGAATTCTAAGTAATTGGAATAGTGCCTTGTATTTATCTAAGTAGTAATCATCGAAATAATATGTCATCAATTTATTATTTTCTACTTTCTTGCTGTTATTTTTAACTTTTGATGGGCATTCAACGTTTGTCAGCACACATAAAATTTCTGCAGGCTTAATAGCGAGCTTAATAGTTCTACAAAAAAAGTATATTTGAAATTTAATGACAAAAGTTTTGTGTTTTGATTAATTTTCATTCTCTTACAATGATAATAATAGAAAATACAATAAAAAAAATTTAAGATGCGGTTGAGTGCGAGGTTGAGAGGTGACGGAATATGGTCACACAATTTATCTGGCACCATAAAAATAATAAAAAATTAGGTATATGTTAAGGATACAAATATTTAACAGTATTAAAATTATAATTATTATTTTATATAGGATTTTTTTAATAATTTAATAAAAGAAGATAGCGTATCTCTTGAAATCAACTTTAAAAGTTGTATGATTTTATCTCAAAGAAAACCTATCTGTCTATCTGAAAATGGAACGATAACAATAATAAAAAATAAACACGTGCAAAGTGCGTCCATGAATTTTAGTAAACTAAAAAGTTTGTACTCATGATGAGTAAACATGTTTTTGAAGTAATGCCTGCATAAAACCACGCCAAATGCGTCAGTCTCGTCCAGGTCCATTAAATAATTATCACTCCCCTCAAAATAATTATCACAACCACACCTAAGAGCAGCGATTCCGTTAAAATGCGTCCCTTCAAAGGCACACTCCACAAGCGGGTAAGTTCGCGGTCCAGCCACAACAGCCTCACCACTACTGTCCGGAGAAAAACGGAGGCAGCTAGCAGTAGCAGCGGAGGAGGTAAAACAGAGATCTCGCGCGCCGGCGAAAAATAACGCATTTACGCGCTCTGCAGCCTCCCCCCTCCGCCCCTCACGCGAAGAAAACAATTATTCTTCCCCAAAAGTGCGGTACATCCACCACCCGGATAAGACGGGGAAGGAGAAGCGAGCTAGTGCGCTCCCGTCTCAATTACAAAAATTTTTCACGTCCAAGAAGAAGCACCGGCGCGGCGGGGTTTATCTCCCGGTCAGAATCGGACGTCGGAGGAAGTGGAGTATCCCCCCCCCGGGCCAGATAACAATCTAACATTCCTGCTGTTCTACTCCACTTATACACTCCTCCTCCTGCTCCTCGGCGAGCGTGGGCACGCTTCTTCGTCGTCCTCCTTCTCTTCTTCTTTTACTATTTCCTATGTATGTATATATACCCTGCACTGCTCCTCCTTCTCCTCCTCTTGCTCGCTCGATGCCGGCATTACATTCCTGCGAACGACCATAACTGTCCCCTTCTCTCTCCTGCTGGTGCTGCTGTTGCAGGCCACTTTTTATTTTTCCTCCTCTTCTTCGTCCGCTGCAGGCTTCCTCTGCTCACACACATCACACAAACTACTTGCGCTCCTTCGTCGCGGGCGCATCATTTCCGCCGGCAGGAAAAAATGGGGAGAAAACCCCTAGGAGCGGGAGGAAGGAGAAAGTGTATATGTACCTTGTACCTGGATCCGATACGTATATATACACATCGACACCAAAATATACAGTAATTCTTCTACTTCTTGGGTTTTCTTCCTCTTCGCGAGAGGGGAGAAACAATAGTGTATCGAAAGGGGGGCACGCAGAGTTTTCAAGACGAAGACGGGGGCTCTATATATGTATATGTTCACTTTCCTCCTCTTGTCCCAAAACTTTTCCCCGAGCGGTTATTCTTGTAGCCCTCCTCGACGACGACGGCGAGGACTTTACTTTGGAATATCGATGCCTGCTATAAAGCCGATGGATGATGAATGCGGTATTGTTTTGTTAATTGCAGTCCGTGCGCAAATATCGGAGTATCGACCGATCCTTGTGCGATTATATTTAAAAAAAAAATCATCCTTCGTATCTTCGCGATGAAATTTCGTCGATCACCATTCGAACTCTCGCGGCGGACGCGCTCTGATTCATGCGGAATATATTTTGAAAAAACATCATCGCCGGCATTTCTCCGCTTCCTTTCCTCGATCCTCGCGGCAGAAAGATGAATCAGCTGCCCCAAGGCCGCGCGTGGAGATCTTAAAGAAAGAGCTGCTCGCAAAATACAATAACACCATTCTCTCTCGCTCTCTCTCTGGCGCTCGAGTTCGAACCTGCCCCCTGTTTCGAAGATGAAAAAAACAAAACCAAATCCATTCCCTGTTTCTTCTTTTAAAAGCCACTCCGCCGACTGACGGGGAACAAAAATTTCTCAACAATCCAAACACTTATAATTAGAAATTTAAATCTCAGACGCATAAATATACATTATAAATATCCTCGCCACTTGTGATAAAAACTAGGACTCCCGCGCGGTCTTACAATTCGAGTTACAATCAATTAGGAGGCATTATGGTAGCGTCCCGTCATACAATAACTTATATGGGTCATT
>JAPYYV010006219.1:0-14541 GCA_030522625.1 Copidosoma aretas | reverse complement strand
TAAACATTTCTTTTACGTGAAATCACGGAGAAAACGATCGAATTTGGGAGGGAGGGGCGAGGGGGGTGAGGGGGGGCGACGGGGGCCAGGTAACAATTGACGATCATCAAAAACACGTAAAAATCAACACGATAGGCCCGTGATTTGAGAGGGGGAGGGGGGGCGAGGGGGGGCTGAGGAAATTAGAGTCCTTACAACTATATATATATATATATATAGTAAGATATATGTATATTAGTTGTAAGGGTACAATTTTTTTGTGCCCCCTGGCAGACCCCTTTCCCTTTGCACCCCCTGCTAGGACCTAGTTTCTTTTTTACAGTGTTGTATATTTTTTTTTTTCTTTTTATTCCTCCGTTACTTTTATTGGCTGTAATTTATTGATCCCCCCACCCCTCTAACAGACCGAAGATAGACGAAATCAGCCGAATAAAACAAATAACCCAATAACTCCAACAATCCAATGACATTATCGAACAATGCCGAGAAAAACCGATTGCAGCCGAAACAGCTACTTCCAATCTTTTTGTAAACCATACAACTATGCCCAGTTTCAAAAATTACTAGAATATTGACATATATAAGTGCGTTCATTGAAAGCGGACCAGTAAGGGCGTAAACTGCCCTTTTTACCCAAAACCTTTCATAATGAACTCGCTCAAAGGCAATAAAAAAAATTTGAAAAAAATATAGTTAGGTATAGGATCGATAGATTTTGACCCCCTCTTCTTAATGGTGGCATCGAATTTTTATAAAAAGGTCGTTTTTGAGGTTAGAAATGCATTTCATTGTTTGAATCGATTTTCCGGGCCCACGGGCAACTTTAATTGAAAATTAATATGACTAATCGAAAGATCAGGTCGAAATCTATCGATTATGACTTATTTTAAGTCGGAGGTATAACATTTAGGCCTTCTACTAATGAAAATAAAAATACGGGTATGCGCGTAAAACTAGCTTTGAACGCAGCCACATGCCACAATCAGGTATCATCATTGTTTCGCGCACTCATCGAACGATCCGTAAAATTTGGTAAGTACAGAAATAGGTTTATTCTTCAATGATCTTATTTTAAACATTTATAACATTTTACTTTTATTATTTGCGTCTGAAGTAAGAGATTGGTTATTCATAAAGGTGACATCGTTTAGATGAGATATTATTGACATCTATAAATTAGACACGTAAAAATAAAAAAAATACTCTCGTGATTTGAGGGAGGGCAAGGTGGGGTAAGGAGGAAAAAGAGGGCGGAGGAAATTACAGTCCTTACAATTATACATATATAGTAAGATATATGTAAAAATTTTCAACGTTACCATACTTTTATAAGATATGATTATATTATGCCATATAGTTATATTAAATAAAGTGAAAATATTCATATAATTACTTTTTGAAAAATTTTGTCACATTTGGGAAAAAAAAATATACAAATATAATTACCATTGAAATTTCAAATCATGTCTCCCCCAGTCAGATTTATTAATAGCCATCACAAAAGCTAAAACTTAGGGAAATTGCTTTCTATATATAATTATAATAAACGGTAATAAAGGTGTATTTTCAGTATTTAAAGTAATTTTTGGTATAAAAACTCATTATCCAATTGTTTCACCTGTTATTATTTCCGCTTAAATATTGTATTTAAACGATTTTGTTAGTCTTGTGCCTTACAGAAACCATCAGATGGACTTAAATTTCTTATTAACATGACTATCAATCCGATTTGTATATTAAGTTTATGAGGTGGTGGTAGACCTTCACAAATATTATGTGAAATTACTATTGGAAAATCTATAGAAAATTTTATCGTCGGATTTATCGAATTCTTTATTGGTGCCATTATCCATACTATGATATGTCTTAATTTCTCCTTTCATTGCATCCAAAATTTTGTTATGCAAATAATACATGTATTCATTATGAGAAGTGAGTATTACACTTTTGTTGAAAAACTATCTACTAATTGAAGCATTTTTTAAAAAACGTCTTTTGCTCTCCATGCTCCAATTATAATAAACGTGAAAAATTTTTCTTTACTCATATTTGGTAAAAATTTTAAGAAATCATTATCTGTTGAACGCATATTTATACTTAATTTTAAAATGTTTTAAATGAGCTAAGAAAAAAGCATGTAAGTGTTCCTTCTATTATTATACTTCCAATACCCTATTAACGACAGAAAGTATTTGGCAGAAATCATATCCAAAAAAATATAGTTGATCTCCAAAATGACTTATTGTATCACAAAGATCTATTAATGTTTAATCAACTATTTCTGATGCTTTTTAGGAGTCATGGATGCTTCATCACAAATCATAAACTCAAAGTCGTAATTTTTTTAATCACATTCTAATTCTAGAAATAAACTTTCTACATTATTCAAATCTAATGGCAAGCGAATAGTTATGAATTCTATGACTTGTCATTCCTTGGGAAAGCAATATTGATGCAATTCTAGTCCAAACCATTGGCAAAACTTTTTTTTAAATGAACAAATCTTTCGTGTTTCATACGTTTTTACAGACATACTTATTAATTTAAATGTCAATACTGTTCAATGATATTTGGAGAGCAAAAGGCAGTAAAATTACATTGAAGAAGTCACGATAAAAAATATTAATAATAATAAATGTAGTAAATATAAAGTTGCAATTAAAAATTATAAACATTTTATACGACAGAAGGGAGAACATGAAGATAAAACAGAACATATTTGTAATATTTGTAATAGATCATTAAAAGGACAAGCGCATCTTAATTGTCATGTGATAAGTCACAATGAATAAAAAAAATTATATGTGCTGATTGTGGCATGAGTTTTTGAAGAAATTATAACTTTTAAGGCACTACAAAAATGTGCATAAAAAAGTAAAATAATTAAAAACACGTTACTTAGTTGATAACAATTTAAGATTATTTGGAGCTGTTAATTTATTAAATTTAATTTGAAAGTTATTTCATAATGTTAAAGTGTACCAATCACATACATAAGAACCTACGTAGTTCACGTTATAGCATGCAACGTTTGAACTTATGGCGGGGGGGTTGGCACGCGGAGCGCGTAGGAGGCAAAGCCCCACTAGAATATGTATATATATATATTAGAAAGAGTTTTGCTCCCTGCGCGCTAGGCGCGACAATCCGCATACTTCAATATTGTTACTCCTATGTCTGAATAATAAATACAAGAATTTATTTTTCAATGCACATATGCGTACAAACATAGATAAGTGAACATATTTATGAAATGATTATTACTAATTAAATGCTATTAAATGATTCTAATTAGTATTCAGGCTCATTATTGATACTTATGTATATTTATTTGATGTGTATAGAATCATTATAATTACAGAATAAATCAAGCGCTTCTTTTTGGTCATTTTTGTAAATTTCTTAATCAATTATGAATATGAGTTCAAAGACCATAATAATTTGGAAATTTTATTTAATATCAACAAAAGGAAAATAATTATTTACATACTGATTCATATGTTTCTTGTAAAGATTTTACATCCTCTCACATTTCCCTTTCTTGTGTCGAAACTACTTAAAAACAATTCTCCCTTCAATGGATACTAATATTATTTACGATTTACAATCGCATCTACTATAAAATTAATTAGGTAATGATCAATTATTCTTATATATAACATAGTTATATGTAAGAAATAAATACCACATAAATTATACTTTTACTTTTTATCTTGCTCTGTCATCACAGATTTACTTATGATTTCAAAAGATCCTATACATTGTCATAAATTATCAATCGGTTTCCTTGTATTATTTTAATTGCTCTCTTCTGCATATTTCTTGATTTACGTCAAATCTTATATTTTTCACTGATATTTCATTCGATGTTTTTTTCTTACTTTTTTACATAGCAATATGTGCTTTATGCTGTCTTTTTTTTCATTACAGAGCATAGAGTCTATGACTTAAGACACTTTTTATTTGTCCTTTTTACAGTATCATATCGCAACCTACCACATTGCTCTTTCAAATCCCCTGATAAACTTTCTTTTTCAAAATATTCATCTTTCCAATTTTCCTTGTATTTCTTCATAATACTTTCATATGTTGGAGTTGTTAATTACCGTCCAGTTTATTTCTGTATTTCCTGATCAATAAAAGTCTTGATACTTCTTGTGAAATTCTCTTTGATTTTCCTAAGTGTGTTTTCGTCGGTTGCCCTTCTCACAAGTCCTATCGTTTCCCCATCCCTTACTTTTTTATATCCTATTTTAACTTCTTCGCCCCATATTGTCAGATTTTTATTCATTATGTTCTTTCATTATTTCTATAATAGGAAAAAGTAATTTTTTGCTCTTTTCCTTATGTGTATTTTTTTGACGTCCCGTTTCGCCTTGATTTTCTATATACATCGTGGTATATTTGCATTTATGACCAGCATTATATTCAATCTGCCTTCTATTTTGTCTACTTATTCTTTACTTTCTCATACGCGATTCTCCGCTCCGTACGTGCAACCTATTTTATTATTAAATCCATGAGAGATAATCTACGATTCAAACTGTCTACGTTTTCTCTTTAGCTTTAGCTGCAAACTGCGATGACTGCCCTTTGCATCCTACCTGTCGTTTTTTTTCCGTTCCACACAAAGCTATTGTTTGTTGAGAACCACACTTCTAGGTCTTTATACTTGATCACAACTTCCAATACTTTCCCTGAAAATTTAATCAGTTATTTCCGCATTTTTTCTGTAATTTTACAATTAAAATTATAGTTTTTTTCTGTTAACTTTCTGTCTTCTTTTCTCACTATATTCATCTAAGTCTTTCGATATTTGATTTGTGTCTGCATAATACTCCGTGCCCAACACAACGTCGACAGCAAATTGAAAACAGTAGATTTTTAGTTTGTCTACTGTAACATCTGCTGTAATATTCTAAATCCACTTCTTGTCTATATCCTCTATAAATAGACTTAATCGTACCCTTATTCATGGTTACCCTTTACTCATCTTTTTTACTCTTTTAAATAAATTTGTTAGCCCTTGTCCCATAGAAACTTGTTTTACTTGTTTATTTATTGATTCTTTTTAACATTTGTATCATTCTTATACGTATCTTTATCCTCTCTAATTTCAGCCATAACATTTCTTTATTGATCGTATCGAATGCTGTTTTGAAGTCTACGAACACAGCATATACTTTATTGCCAACGGCCTTTGGGTTATTTTCAATTAAACTATTTAGTACAAACATATGATCCCTTGTTCTTTTTGTTCCGAAGCCAGCCCGACTCTTTTTCAATATTTTACACTCTACTGCCTATTTTTTTTAATTCTTTCAGCAATCATAATTGCTATTATCTTGAATCCTACATTTGAAAACGCCAGTCTCCCGTAGTTTTAACGTCCTCCTACTCCTTACCTGCCTTATGAATTGCATGTATTGTTGTTTTTTCCCACCCTTCAATTATATGTTTTTCTGTATATAAGTGGGAAGAGATGATCATCAAAATCATCGGCAGATTTTTAAAACATTTCTCCACAATTCCATGGTCTTTTGCGGCTTTTCTGTTTTTTATTCTCCCTAGGACTTTTTTTACTCAAATGATCGATATATTTTTGTCCAAATCCTTTTTGACTTTGCTGTTAATTCCTGTACTATTTTTTTTTTTGTGGTTTAACATGTCTCAATGATGTCTATTAAAAAATTGTTAACACTATTCTTTTTTCTTATTCCTATCCTTCTTTTCGACTTGAATTTTCCTATCACTTCCAAAATTTTTTTTTTGTATTTTTTGACTATTCATTGAGATTACCTGTGATCTTTTTTTTCTGACCGATCATTTTAAAATCTTAATCATCAATTTTTCAATCGTTTTCCTTTTTTGATCTTATAATTTTCAGTTCCTCTTCTACCTGTCTAATTAAATTAGGTAAACTATCTAATTTTTCTGTAATAGTTATTCCACATTGGTGAATTATTTGATCCAAATATTTCTTTCCTATCTTCTTTACTCTTTTTCAATAGTTATATTTTCCACTTTTTCACCATATGACTATTTTTTTATAATCTTCTGTTTCTATTCCTTCCTACCTTTCTCGTAAATATTATCTGCGATTTTAAAGGTCATCAGAAGATGATTGGACTCATTTCTAGTTAACACTTTAAAAGTTTCAACGGCACTATAGCCTTTCTTCTTTACCTCTAATACAAAATTAGGACTGATCTTTTCCTTTCTGTTACGTAAGTTATCGACCTCTACTAATCTTCCTTCGTATACCCGTTATTTATTACTAATTCTATATTTTTGAAATATTTTAACAGTTTTCCGCTTTCACAGTTTAGTTCTTTATTCCTTAACTTCCTTTGGCTACAAACATAAGTGTATTCTTTTGTTTGCTCCGATTCTATCCTATTATCTTAATTGCTAGCTATTACAATTCTGTCTTTGCCGTCTACTCAGACTTATTTGAATTTTTAATTTTACTACAGTCTTGTCTAATTTTAAAAGATCAGACGAGTTAGAACGGCATACAAAATGTCACAATATAAAACAAATAGAATATATTTTTGTTCTATTAACTAAATAATTTTGATCAAATAATATAATTTTCTTAAATTTTGTGTAGTCCTCAACAAGTTGTCTGTGCTCCGGAGTATTTTAAGATTATAGAAGTATGATCAGCAGACTAACAATAATGATTTGCAAAGATAATGAAAATATTATCTTAGTAATTAGTAATTGAGTTAAGAATATTGTATTGTTAGAGATGATAGAGAAGGAGCAAGGAAAGCTGAATAAAATATGTTTGGATCAAGAATCGTGTTAAAATGAACGTATAACTACTTTGTTTTTGTAAAACTTGGATAGTGTACTAGAGAGGGCAGTAAAAGAGAGGTGAAGGAGGAGCTACGTTTGAGTGGGAGCAGCCGAAGGGACATATTTTTGCTCTATATTTGTAAGGAAGCGGACATATGTGTGCGAGGCTGCATTTGTAATCTGTTACTTTCGATCCACATAAATTGACTATATAATATAGGTAGACATATCTTCTTACATTATACAGCGATTTTGGTGGCACAATTACACACAATTCTTCCACGACCTATATATACCGCCCCCTCCTCTACAGTTTTCTTACTCCAGGAAAAGGGTGCACAGCCTGCTTTAAAAAGGATTCGGCTGTATTTAGAATAATTGAGATAAGTGATGTGTGTGAAGTGCCTAGCCAGCACTTATGATAATTCGACCGCATTCAGAATAATTCGGACTGTAGAGGACTGAAAATAGGAACGCTGAGCCTTATTTTGTAGACTTTAGCCGTTTTCAGCAAGGTCTGGATACAGAAGTCAGTAGGGACGAGGGGAAGGGGCTGTAAAGGAGATGAAAACATTTTTAATTTTTTATATAACAGAGAAACTAAACGAATATTACCTTATTTTGTAAGGGAGGAACAAGCTGCAATGAGCCGAATGTGAGCGTATCTTAGAGTTGATGGAGTGGCTGTAGATAGGGTCAACCCAAATTTGTGAAGGTTGAAATCACAGAGAAAACAAACGATTTTTTCCTTAGTTTGTAGAGAAGGGCCTCAGGTGGCAGAGGGGGTAGACAGCCCGACTAAAATTACTATAAAATATGGGAAGATAATCATACTATTGAGGCTTCGCTCTCTCACGCGCTCTGCGCACCAACAGCTCACGCCTCGATAACGACTTATAGTAAAGCACGTGAATTTTAAGGAATGTCTACTTATTATTGTCTATAATTCAACCTTAATCCATCAAATAATTTATTGAAAATAATACTGTTACTTAACAGTTAAAAATAAAATAAAAAATGTTAAGAGTTACTGCAATTGCTGAGCTTAGTTAAACATGATTTTTTTTAAAAGGACTCTCCCTCACTGTACTAAATTTACAATATTAGCAAAATCCTGTTTTGACACCGCAAATTAATAAGATATTATTGCATAAAAGATAAGTACTTATTTTAGTTGGAAAAAAATTGATTTATACAATTTTGCAGTATTGCATAAGTGCATATTCTAAATTTAATTTTTGTTTTCCAAATATGGGTATATTCACAATATAATGTTGGAATTTCAATTTTCAAAGCTTGTGTCACCATTACAATGATTTTTGATTCAATCATCAAAGAAATTGTTTTCAAAAAAAATTTAAGGTTTGATTAATTAGATGAAAAAGTGTGTACACAAATGTGTTTTTATAGTAAACATTTGCAAATAACTGGTTTTTAGGGCATACACTCACAAATTGTTGATATTAAACTAGAAACAAGGCAAAACGAACAAATTTGAAAAATATTACTGAAATACACAGCAATGGATCTACTTAAATTTTATGTTGTGCTATTAATAGATTTTTTTTTGTATATACTTGTACACATAAGAAAGCAAAACAAAAGTATATAAAAATATTTATTATTATTATTCAAAACTTTTACGTTTACGATGTACATTACACGCTTAATAAAACAATCATTTTGAACATGTATTTTTAAATGTATCAGTATTTTTATAAAATTCTATTACTTAAAGTATTTTTCACCACACTGCGCCGACAGAAATAATTTTCTTCGTGCGAAGGATTGGTAAAAAATCGTATACGCACGACGGGAGGAAATAAAGAATGGTCAGACCACACGTTTGCCACGCTCGGCTTCGCCTCGGGTAGCAATATACGTGTGATATAGAGCATTCTTTGCTTTTCCTTCATTGGTACGTAATATGCTGTATATAATTTTTATTGTGTAGCAAAATTTTAAGTGAAAATTTTTTGATTGGATAATGTAAGTCTTATTTGCTTTCTCTTGTGCTTAGCACAATATCACGCTTGATATAACTGTAAAAATTGTCCAAATGTTTTATTGCAATATTACTTTGTATAGTTACAAGAAATAAACGCCTATGAAAAAAAACCTATAGTCTTACTAAATATCTTAAAGGTTTTTCTCGTTTACTAGCTTAATACAACGATTGTTTATAATATTTATCAACATCATATTTTAACTTCATTATTAAGAAAATGTTATTATTGTTGCAAATAACTTCATATTGTACCTTGGTTTTAAGTTTTACATAACTTTTTTGACTTTACAACTTATTTACAGTTCTATTTGATTAGTTTATAATTTTTGATTTTTTTTTTTTATCAATTCAATTTCATACTTGGAGAATTACAGTAATATTTTATACAGTATAAAAAGAAAGAAACATACTAAAATAGTATGGAGATTTTTTATTTCCAATGTATAGTATTTAATAAATGATTTTTGCATATATTTTTCTGCACGACAAACTTGTCCGTTTTCGCCTGTATTTACTTAACTGTGAACGAATTTTTGTCGCATCTTTGCTTGCATGCACTTACCTTACGCGACAGTCCTGCTTGTAAACAATTTTGTCGATTCGTTTTAACCTTCATACATTCGCTTTCAATTTACAATTGAAAATCAAAATCTAACTGTTTACTTTTTATTATAAAGCATTTCGATTTTAATATATTACGTATTCTACTACCCTCTTAAACCATCAAGTTTGTTCTCCGTTTCCTGCGTATATTAATTCTACTTTCGAACAAATCTTAGGTCATGTTTTTTCTGACATTTTGGCTGTATGTATATTGTAATTTTCCGCCTCATTCATTGCTTCTATTTTTAAACTTTTCCTGTTTGACTGCATTTTCCATATATAGTCTGGTGTATTTGCGTTAATACTTTCGAGCCATCTCAACAAACCTTTCCTGTGTCTTTTCAATGTGTCAATTATTCTTGACCCCCTATTGATACTCCACACAAGCACCTGACTTTTACTATAGTATTAAGTAAGTACAGCCTTATATTTAGGCTTTATATGTGGAATCACCCAAACATATGTATAGCTCCTTATATTATACAGTTGATTTCAGGGTAATGTCCATTAGCCGCCCCCTCATGATCCGCTTTACGTAAAATTGTTTAGTAAAGGGACACAAACAAGTAATCCGAGAAAAACGTAATAAAGGTGATTTTAAATTTATATTACTTTGCTCATGGTAGTAGAAGTAAAGTGAAATCACTCGCTCGTTTGTTTGTCTGGTAGCAATCCCTTGATTGCGATTCATACGAAATATGGCCCACATTCGACAAATGTCTACAAACAAAAAAAACACCTAGAACAGATTGTCTAAACACAGTGGGGATGTCTTACTATGTCATATCATTGAATTTATGCAGATTTTTTAGGTCCAATTCAAGTAAAAATGGGATTGTTAATAATTGACAGCCACTTAATATATTCAGAAGCTTTTTCAAAGACAAAGCCACATAGTTAGGCCAGAAGCTTACATAGTTGTGGATAATTTTAAAACACCGATTAGTGCTTGGGTGCGAGATTCAAAATATATTTTTGTTGTTCCGACCGAGAATCCGAACAAAGTATTTCTAAGCACCCAAATAGACGGGTAAAAGCAAATACCAAAAAAAATGCGGATGGACTTTGATGATGGTGATCCGGTAATGGTTACCGACTTAGAAAAATAAGCCAAATGTCGTAGATCCGAGGTCGAATTGTTCGCGTAGAAGTAACTTATGTTACGTATTGAGTACTGATTGATTTAAATACCATTTGAAAGTGACACTGTAATCAAAAGCAAATTTGTAGCGAATAAGCTGTTAAAAGCAATGCTTGGAATAACGAGGATGCTACACAAATGTGCATGCTGATTTTTTGCAGATCGGCGAGTGTACAAAATAAGACAGATAGCATAGTTTAAATGACTCTTATTTATTAAAGGCGGGGTGGAGTACTGTTTTCTGGATTATAATGCAACTCCAGCTTAGCTAGCTCACGTAGCTAGCATATCCAGCGGAGAGTGAGTTAGTCCTCGGCCGTCGTGTTGAGCACATACATGTAAACAATAAATCTATTACGCTACATTACATTATAGTGTATTTATCTAAACCGTACGATTACCACAAAGAGATCATGTTATTTTAGATCCTTGAAGTAAAAGCATACATCTCTTAGCAACATAGAGTCCTGAAAAGTCATTTCCTTGATTATAGTAGAGACTACACTAGGAGATATCAATCACTCAGAAAGCCGCATACTAAGAAATATACAAGGATCAATGCCATCACAATCAAAAACGAATCCACGATATAGACCTACAGAGACGAAGGCATGATAATAAAGTACTCAAGATATAAAGAGCTTTGATGACTTAGCGCTTAGCGTGCTAGCTGCCTAATCTAAGAAACTCCGAGGGACTTGGGATCAAAGCCTGTCAAAAATTATTGCTGAGATATAAATTTAATCGAAAGTGATGCCGTAGAATAGGAGCGTGCTTCAAGCAAATAATTTTGGTACACTTTGTATCATATTAAACATAATATTATATAATACCATTATTATTTACACTTAGAAATTTATAACACTGAACTTGTTAATCCAGCTTAGTCTTTCCAGCTGTGCAATCTAACGTTTGCTTATGCAATACATCACAATTACTTTATTATTTTAATTAATAACGATAACTAACCGTAAAACCAGATTTATATCGTACAAACCTAAATACGCAAGGGCTATTTCGCGCAAAGAGCACGACCGCACGCGCAGGCAGACGAAGAAGAAGTGAAGGAGGGGAAGTAAGAGGGGCACCGAACAGTGGGGAATTCCGACTTTTTTTTGTTCAAAACCTAATATCTCTCGAACGAAAACAGCTAAACCGATGGATTTTTTTAAAAAAGAAAGGAATGTTAATGCGTTGTAGAGGAAATTTATAGAGAACAACGTTAAACCTTTACATAACCTAAAAAAGTTACTGTAAACAGTGGAATTCCGCCAAAAAAATACAAAAATGTTCAATATTATTGTATTTAACACGACAAACTATGCAAAAGTGTATATAATGACATACATAAGACGACATATCATTTTTAATCATAATTTACCACCATATAAATGTCAACCTAACCTTAAAGAGGGCTAAAAGCAGTAAATTCCGACTTTTTAATAATGAAAACCTTATATCTCGAGAACTAAAGTGGCAAGACCGATACATTTTTTAGGACATAAAGGTAAGTTAGTCGATTAAACTAAAAACTTATAGAGCATAGCGTTATACCTTTTCCTAACCTGAAAAATTTACTGTAAACCGTAAAATTGCATTAAAAACATACGAAAATGTTCAACACAATTAGATTGAACACTGCGAAACCCTCGGAAGTTCAAATAGAGACATGCATAATACTATATACTTAATTTTAAGATAATGTAATAACATGTAAAGGTCAACCTTACCTTGAAGACGGATAAAAATCGGAAATTGACTTTTTTACCATCAAAAACGTATATCTCGTGAGCGACAGTGACAAAAATACAAAACTGTTCAACATAGATTTAACATTGCAAAATTACTGTAAGTATATAAAAAGACGTGCATGATACTAACTACTCATTTTGATAATCATTAAACACAAAGTAAAGGTCAATCTAACCTGAAAAATAGTAAAAGTAGGAAATTCCGACTTTTCCTTTATCAAAACGTACTATCTCTTTAACGAAAATAGGTACACCAAAAATTATTTATCGAGCGTAAAGGTTGGTTCATGTGAAATACAGGAAATTCATTCAGATATGTGTCAGAAACTCAACTAACCTCCAGAAATTGCTTAAAACCTCATAATTATGCAACAAAAAAAATAAACATGGAAAAGGAAACACAATGAGACTGCGAAAGATGTAAAATTATTATTTAAGATAAACTTACGCCGAAATTATCATTCGTGTATTGACGGACGTTGTTTGAACATCAAAAATAACCTCAAATTAAGCATGTTACAGTCAAAATTATCTTTTTTTCTATTGCAAGATTTTTTTATTATATTGCAAACTGTTATACATATGATTATTTGTAATACAATAATACAATAAACGTAGACTATAGAGTAAAAAATGATTAACATTGTCATAAACTCAATTAACCTCAAAAATTTGCTTCTTATTTGGGTATTTTTAAAATATATACCAAATCAATTAAAAATAATTGCAACACTACTGCAATACACGGAAAACTTGTTTGAAAATAATTAATATCTATTTAAAAATATAGTATAACCTTCCATGTTCCAAAATGACCCCAAATAGAGCACAAAATAGATTGTCTAAATATTCTTTAGTAAAAAAAATTTTAAAGTCATATTGTTTATTGTGCTATTGTATTAAAAATAATCATATGTCCAACAGTTAAAAATATAATAAAAAAATATTACAATAGAAAAAAAGATAATTTTGTCTGTAACATGCTTCATTTGAGGTTACGTTTGATGTTCAAAGAAGTTCTGTCAATACACGAATGATAATTTCTACGCAAGTAAATCGTAAATAATAATTTTACACCTTTTGCAGTCTTATTGTGTTTTCTTTTTCAGGTTTCTTTTTTTTTTTGCAAAATTATGAGGTTTCAAGCAATTTTTGGAGGTTAGTTGAGTTTCTGACACATTTCTGAATGAATTTCCTGTATTTCAAATGAACCAACCTTTACGCTCGATGAATAATTTTTGGTGTGCCTATTTTCGTTTAAGAAATAGTACGTTTTGATAAAAGAAGAGTCGGAATTACCTACTTTTACTATTATTTTAGGTTAGGTTGACCTTTACTTTGTGTTGAATGATTAGAAAAATGAGTATGTAGTATCATGCACGTCTTTATATAAACTTACAGTAATTTTGCTATGTTAAATCTAACTATACTGATCAGTTTTGTTTTTCTTTAACGGAATTTTGCGGTTTTTCGGAACTGTTTTAGGTTAGGACAGAACCTAACAATGAGATCTATGATTTTTCGCAGTATTCAATTTAATTGTGATAAACATATTCGTATGTTTTTATTGGAATTGTACAGTTATACAGTATATTTTTGAGGTTAGGAAAAGGTATGACGCTATGCTCTATAAGTTTTTGGTTCGATCGACTGACTTACCTTTATTTCCTAAAAAAATGTATCGGTCTTGCCACTTTCGTTCTCGAGATATAAGGTTTTCATTAATAAAAAGTCGGAATTTACTGCTTTTAGCCATCTTTGAGGTTAGGTTGACATTTATATGGTGGTAGATTATCATTAAAATGGTATGTAGTCTTATGAATGTCATTATATACACTATTGCATAGTTTGTCGTGTTAAATACAATAATATTGAACATTTTTGTGTTTTTTATACAGAATTCCACGGTTTACAGTAACTTTTTTAGGTTATGTAAAGGTTTTACGTTAATCTCTATGATTTTTCTCTATAGCGCATTATCATGCCTTTCTTTTCCAAAAAAAATCTTCGGTTCAGCTATTTTCGTTCGAGAGATATTAGGTTTTAAACAAAAAAAAGTCGGAATCCTCTACTGAGCGCCGTACAGTGGGCGGATTCGGGTTTTAAGTGTCAAAAACCTAATATCTCACGAATGCAAATGGTAGCCATAAAATTCTTGTTGGACCTTAAAGCTCTGATGATGTAGATTATAGGAAAACTATTAATAACCCTAAACTAATGTATTCTAACCTCAA